>JAVJIF010022009.1:0-66055 GCA_038442645.1 Agave tequilana | reverse complement strand
TAGTTTCTAATCAAATTTTATCTTCATCTTTTTATTTCTATCTCTAACACTTAAAGTTGAATTGTTTTTCTTTTAAATAAAGAATTAACCACTTAACCAATTTAGTATTGAAAAGGATATCAAAACGCTTCCATCGCATCTCTCCCTGAGGATCGACCCATATAGACGTTGTTACTACGGTTAAATTGTAAGATTCACAGCCACCACAAATCAGATAAACAGTTTCTTGAACTCTGTCTTTTAGTCAATCAAATTTTGGCGTCGTTGCCCAGGAGGGAACGGTATTTCTTTTATTTACTAATTTGTTAGTTTTGCTTCTATGTTTTTTTGTGCACAAACATATTACAGGAAATTAGCAATTGCAGACATCAGCAGAGGCTTTGTGACTCTTCTTAAGAAGGCAGAGCACCTGACTCAACAACCAAGCCGTGCAAATGCGGTAAAAGCCGCATTTTAGCGGCTATATAGTGGAGTTGGATACCCTGCTTCTTTGCAGGGTAATTGAATTGCACTTTTATAGCTTCTGCAGTTATTATTTCCCCATATTACCCTATTCTACACACTAATTTTTAATCCAACAATAACTCGTGCTTGTAATCGCTTAAAAAATGGTTATACTTTGCATCATACACATTCATTTAATTCATTTCTTTTCATTACCGTTGAAGAGTACTGGATATAAGGTACGTCTGTATTGCATCTAGATATATTGCATCTAGATTAGAAAACACTTTGGGTGATTTATAATTGCTTTGAGTTTTAGTTATCTATATACTTGCACACTTACACGAAAATGACTTAAGGGCAAAACCCATAAGCAACATAAGGTAGGGAATTCATGACTCTTCTTTAGCCCATAAACCATCTCCTTACTCACTATCTCAATCCTAATTAAAATCTGAGTAGACGTTGGTCCTAAGGACATCTTAGACTCAATAGGAGATTGACTTGAGAAGTTAATAGAGTTTGACTCTTGTCAGATCGCTGACTAGGTAGGGGATTAAGGGGCGAAATTCGAAGAACAGTAGTTTAACATAATTAGGCCTCTTGCTCTAGCGCGGATACCTCCCACTGATCATGCGACCTACCTGGCCGATTAACTTGTTATCAGATTATTGCAATATACCTCCCGTGGATAGTCTAACCAGGTAAAAGTCATCTAGGTCTAAGGTCCACACTAACATGGGCTAGATTTTCTCTTTTGTTTGTTTTGATTTGCTTTTTTGTGTGATATGGATTATAATTATAATTTTTCTCATGCAATGTAAATCTATATTTCACCCAGAGCTCTTTTGACTCGAATTTCACTAACCCGGTATGGCGTAACTTTAACCAACTAAGTGTGCCAGATTGGTTTTATCTGATTCAACACATGCCCCCATCCAATATTATGAACAAAGAATAATCATTTCTACTCTTCACCGAGAAAATAGAGATACGACTCCCTCGAGTCACATGGTCAACCACCTCACCAACATTCAGCTTCGTTTACTCCTTGTCAAGATCGCTTTATAGAAGAAAAATCTGACTTCAATAATATTCTAGAAGTGGTCAAGTAACGACTTGAAAAGCTAGAAGACTCACGATCCCATCAAAATTTCTAACTTCAAGATTCATACACAATTTGCCAAGTCACACCACAACAAGAAGAACCTATTGACTTAGACAAGAGTATGAAAGCCACTATCGATAGGTTACAAGCAAGAATAAGCAAATGGGAGAACTGTTATAGGAATGAGAAAACTCTTTCTTATCAATATTTGACCATCCTCAACACATCTAGCCATATTGATGAGACCCACGAATCATGGCATCTTGGAGACTTTCACCAAGATTCAATTTCAACACACCAACTTGAACTTGACCAATCCTAAATCTTGGATAAATTGGCAAGTTTTCACTTTAAGCAAATTGAACTTGATTGTGAATGTGAACCTGATCCCCAACTTTGTGATTCAGTGTTAATTTTTGAATCTATGTTGACTCGGTATCCTTACTCAATTTGGACCCAATTTCCAAACCGACGTTGATTCCTATACCCATAGATCTTAAATTGAACCACCCATTTTGGATAGTCACATTCCATTGATTGATCATGAATGTGAACTTAAATTCATTGATTTGGAGCCAACTATTAAACCAACACCGACTCTTGAACCTAAACTTGATTTAAGTCATATTCTCGAGTCAGCATTGGTATTGGTTCCTTTTATTCTTAAGCCCAAATCAACCATTTCACCAACTCACATTCCACTGTTGAACAAGGTGTAGACTATGACTCTGAGATGATATTCCAGGATTGGTCATATAACTAGGATGATTTTTATGATAGGATTATACATGATCCTATTCAGTCTAGGGGTTGTAAAAATGTATACAGGGAAGAGGTCATCAAAGGTGGGTTCCTTGAAGCTCTAAATTGTTTAGATTGGGCAGCAACGCTTGGCCAAATCAACCACTACTGGAACCACCACCTTGAGATAATATTTTTCCTTCCTTTTCTTCTTTATCATATATGCATTCATTCATACATTGTGGACAATGCATGAGATAGGTGTCGGGGATGGTTTCACTAACATAGCTAACATAGTTTAGTTATTAACATAGATTTTCTCAAAGTAAAAAAAAATAAAAATTTTAGGTTTTTTTGCAAAAAGTATAACTAGATTTTAAAAGAATAAAGAATCCAACAAAGCGTTGAAATTTTGATGATAAGATCAATTTGAAATAATCTATAATTTTTGACTTAGAGAAAAAAATTTGAAAAATAAACGCCATCTAGAATTTGTTGACATGATTGTGCATCTTATATACACATACACATAAGTTTTAAGTTTGGGATGATGATGATAGCTTAGTCTATTTGAATATATAGTATAAATATATATATGGAAAATAAACAAATCTAATTATTTATTAGCTAGGTGTTTTGGCCTAAGCAAGCCTTGGTTTACACGAGAGGTAATTAGAAAAGTTTAAAAAAAAATAATATATGTATTAGCACATCTAATAATTAATTAGTTAGATATTACGGCCTCAAGAAGCCTTAATATTACAAAAAAATTTAAATGAGTTATATATATTAAAAAAAAGAGAACTGCTTAAAGGGTAACGAGTGGTCATACATCAAACTTCTTTCAAAAAGAATTAAGTATATATATTTAAAAAGGTGAAGTTGAATCAAGTACTCCCAGTTAAAACTATTTTCACTTGCACAAAGTGCATAAGATTGGAAGATTTAGGAAGGATTGGTGTGAAAATATTGAATTTAAATTCTGAGGAAAGATGATTAGATTTCTTGATTTTATGATTAAACATGATTATGCTTAAACTTATTGGAAACTTAAGAATTTAATTACTAGTGACTACTGTTGGCCCAGAGGCCTTCCACTCTAGTTTTGATGATGATTAACTCATGTAGTTATGTTTACTAATAATCTTGTGATGTTTAGTTTCAGATCTTTAACCAAGATATTAGTAGGTGATTAGCTTCAACAAAGATGGTTTGGAAGCTTTCACATGGTGATTCAAGAGTCCGAGCGTCAAAGATCATATATAGCACTCGTTGGAGTTAAGCTCGGTGGATCACGATTTGGATCGAGCCGACTTGAAGAGGGAGTTCGTTAAGTAGACATCGGTACCTAGTTTAGATTATGTTTTAGATCCATTTGTAAAGATTAGAATAGTGTGATATGCTCAAGTTCACAACACACACACGTTTTATGTTTTGGATATTGGTTTTCAGTTTTTTGGTTTAACCGATATTGATTTTCATGAATAGATAGATATCAATACAAGTTTACATGGTTTAATGTATATTAGATATGTTCTATATACATGCATGCTTCATATCTTAGACAAACTTATTTTGATATGCCTATTCATGAGTTTTGATGTTTTGGTATTTTTAACAAAACATATTTTTGGAATTAAAGTCAAAAACATGGATTATATCTATTTCATGTATATTGGACTTATGTCAATATGCAACATGCCTAAAAGTGTTTAAATATCATGTTTTTGTATTTAGATGAGTTTTGGAAAAATCGGATTTCCATTTGAAAACAAAGTTTTGGAAAATACGGGTTTTGTTTTTCGGCAAAATTTATAAGTCACAAAATGATTCAAAAAGTTTGAAATTTGTGTTGGAATTTTTCACACAAGTTTATATTTCAATATATTATGATAAAACTATTTTTGTGAAATTTTAGAAGTTTTATGGGATTTTTAAGGATATTTTAAACCAAGTTTTTCTGTCCCAGAATGCCTTCTGCCAGGCTCTGGCGGTCGACCGGGCCGGTCGACCGGACCTAGAGTCAGTCAACCGGACCGGTCGACCGAAAGTATTTGAGAAGTATTTGATATATATGCATATTTTCCTTGCTTTATCCATAAAAGGGGAAAAGTATTTATGTTTATGCATATATGTTTTGTTTTGCAAATAGGAGAAAAAGTATTTGATGAGTTTTATGCTTGATTGGCATGTTTATCTCCTTGTATTTGCATTCATGTTTATGAGCCTTCATTGCATATATTTATTGTTTATTATTATGCATGAGTTAAGGGGGAGCTGCTTTGAAGCTTAACTTTAATCCATGCATATATAACTCCATGAGTTTTGTCATCATCAAAAAGGGGGAGATTATTGGCCCAGAGGCCTTCAACTCTAGTTTTGATGATGATTAACTCATGTAGTTATGTTTACTAATAGTCTTGTGATGTTTAGTTTCAGATCTTTAACCAAGATATTAGTAAGTGATTAGCTTCAACAAAGATGGTTTGGAAACTTTCACATGGTGATTTAAGAGCCCGAGCGTCAAAGATCATATATAGCACTCGTTGGAGTCAAGCTCGGTGGATCACGATTTGGATCGAGCCGACTTGAAGACGGAGTTCGTCAAGTAGACATCGGTACCTAGTTTAGATTATGTTTTAGATCCATTTGTAAAGATTAGAATAGTATAATATGCTCAAGTTCACACACACACACGTTTTATGTTTTGGATATTGGTTTTCGATTTTTTGGTTTAACCGATATTGATTTCCATGAATAGATAGATATCAATACAAGTTTACATGGTTTAATGTATATTAGATATGTTCTATATACATGCATGCTTCATATCTTAGACAAACTTATTTTGATATGCCTATTCATGAGTATTGGTGTTTTGGTATTTTTAACAAAACATATTTTTGGAATTAAAGTCAAAAACATGGGTATATATCTATTTCATGTATATTGGACTTATATAAATATGCAACATGCCTAAAAGTGTTTAAATATCATGTTTTTGTATTTAGATGAGTTTGGAAAAATCGGATTTCCATTTGAAAAACAAAGTTTTAGAAAATACGGGTTTTGTTTTTCGGCAAAATTATAAGTCACAAAAATAGTTCAAAAAGTTTGAAATTTATGTTGAAATTTTTCACACAAGTTTATATTTCAATATATTATGATAAAACTATTTTTGTGAAATTTTAGAAGTTTTATGGGATTTTTAAAGATATTTTAAACCAAGTTTTTCTGTCCCAGAATGCCTTCTGCCAGGCTCTGGCGGTCGACGGGCCAGTCGACCGGACCTAGAGTCGGTCGACCGGACTGGTCGACCGAAAGTATTTGAGAAGTATTTGATATATGCTTGTTTTCCTTGCTTTATCCATAAAAGGGGAAAAGTATTTATGTTTATGCATATATGTTTTGTTTTGCAAATAGGAGAAAAAGTATTTGATGAGTTTTATGCTTGATTGGCATGTTTATCTCCTTGTATTTGCATTCATGTTTATGAGCCTTCATTGCATATATTTATTATTTATTGTTATGCATGAGTTAAGGGGAGATGCTTTGAAGCTTAACTTTAATCCATGTATATATAACTCCATGAGTTTTGTCATCATCAAAAAGGGGGAGATTATTGGCCCAGAGGCCTTCAATTCTAGTTTTAATGATGATTAACTCATGTAGTTATGTTTACTAATAATCTTGTGATGTTTAGTTTCAGATCTTTAACCAAGATATTAGTAGGTGATTAGCTTCAACAAAGATGGTTTGGAAGCTTTCACATGGTGATTCAAGAGCCCGAGCGTCAAAGATCATATATAGCACTCGTTGGAGTCAAGCTCGGTGGATCACGATTTGGATCGAGCCGACTTGAAGAGGGAGTTCGTTTAAGTAGACATCGGTACCTAGTTTAGATTATGTTTTAGATCCATTTGTAAAGATTAGAATAGTGTGATATGCTCAAGTTCACAACATACACACGTTTTATGTTTTGGATATTGGTTTTCGGTTTTTTTGGTTTAACCGATATTGATTTCCATGAATAGATGGATATCAATACAAGTTTACATGGTTTAATGTATATTAGATATGTTCTATATACATGCATGCTTCATATCTTAGACAAACTTATTTTGATATGCCTATTCATGAGTTTTGATGTTTTGGTATTTTTAACAAAAACATATTTTTGGAATTAAAGTCAAAAACATGGATATATATTTATTTCATGTATATTGGACTTATGTCAATATGCAACATGCCTAAAAGTGTTTTAAATATCATGTTTTTGTATTTAGATGAGTTTTGGAAAAATCGGATTTCCATTTGAAAACAAAGTTTTGGAAAATACGGGTTTTATTTTTCGGCAAAATTTATAAGTCACAAAATGGTTCAAAAAGTTTGAAATTTGTGTTGAAATTTTTCACACAAGTTTATATTTCAATATATTATGATAAAACTATTTTTGTGAAATTTTAGAAGTTTTATGGGATTTTTAAAGATATTTTAAACCAAGTTTTTCTATCCCAGAATGCCTTCTGCCAGGCT
Organism: Agave tequilana; assembly: GCA_038442645.1. Lineage (NCBI taxonomy): Eukaryota > Viridiplantae > Streptophyta > Magnoliopsida > Asparagales > Asparagaceae > Agave > Agave tequilana. The sequence goes on along the minus strand of JAVJIF010022009.1, from coordinate 59,226 downwards.
CTGGCAGTCGACCGGGCCGGTCGACCGGACGTAGAGTCAGTCAACCGGACCGGTCGACCGAAAGTATTTGAGAAGTATTTGATATATATGCATATTTTCCTTGCTTTATCCATAAAAGGGGAAAAGTATTTATGTTTATGCATATATGTTTTGTTTTGCAAATAGGAGAAAAAGTATTTGCTGAGTTTTATGCTTGATTGGCATGTTTATCTCCTTGTATTTGCATTCATGTTTATGAGCCTTCGTTGCATATATTTATTGTTTATTATTATGTATGAGTTAAGGGGAGCTGCTTTGAAGCTTAACTTTAATCCATGCATATATAACTCCATGAGTTTTGTCATCATCAAAAAGGGGAGATTATTGGCCCAGAGGCCTTCAACTCTAGTTTTGATGATGATTAACTCATGTAGTTATGTTTACTAATAATCTTGTGATGTTTAGTTTCAGATCTTTAACCAAGATATTAGTAAGTGATTAGCTTCAACAAAGATGGTTTGGAAACTTTCACATGGTGATTCAAGAGCCCGAGCGTCAAAGATCATATATAGCACTCGTTGGAGTCAAGCTCGGTGGATCACGATTTGGATCGAGCCGACTTGAAGACGGAGTTCGTCAAGTAGACATCGATACCTAGTTAGATTATGTTTTAGATCCATTTGTAAAGATTAGAATAGTATGATATGCTCAAGTTCACAACACACACACGTTTTATGTTTTGGATATTGGTTTTCGATTTTTTGGTTTAACCGATATTGATTTCCATGAATAGATAGATATCAATACAAGTTTACATGGTTTAATGTATATTAGATATGTTCTATATACATGCATGCTTCATATCTTAGACAAACTTATTTTGATATGCCTATTCATGAGTTTTGGTGTTTTGGTATTTTTAACAAATATATTTTTGGAATTAAAGTCAAAAACATGGATATATATCTATTTCATGTATATTGGACTTATGTAAATATGCAACATGCCTAAAAGTGTTTAAATATCATGTTTTGTATTTAGATGAGTTTTGGAAAAATCGGATTTCCATTTGAAAAACAAAGTTTTGGAAAATACGGGTTTTGTTTTTCGGCAAAATTTATAAGTCACAAAAATAGTTCAAAAAGTTTGAAATTTATGTTGAAAATTTTCACACAAGTTTATATTTCAATATTATGATAAAACTATTTTTGTGAAATTTTAGAAGTTTTATAGGATTTTTAAAGATATTTTAAACCAAGTTTTTCTGTCCCAGAATGCCTTCTGCCAGGCTCTGGCGGTCGACCGGGCCAGTCGACCTGACCTAGAGTCGGTCGACCGGACTGGTCGACCGAAAGTATTTGAGAAGTATTTGATATATGCTTGTTTTCCTTGCTTTATCCATAAAAGGGGAAAAGTATTTATGTTTATGCATATATGTTTTGTTTTGCAAATAGGAGAAAAAGTATTTGATGAGTTTTATGCTTGATTGGCATGTTTATCTCCTTGTATTTGCATTCATGTTTATGAGCCTTCATTGCATATATTTATTATTTATTGTTATGCATGAGTTAAGGGGAAATGCTTTGAAGCTTAACTTTAATCCATGCATATATAACTCCATGAGTTTTGTCATCATCAAAAGGGGGGAGATTATTGGCCCAGAGGCCTTCAACTCTAGTTTTGATGATGATTAACTCATGTAGTTATGTTTACTAATAATCTTGTGATGTTTAGTTTCAGATCTTTAACCAAGATATTAGTAGGTGATTAGCTTCAATAAAGATGGTTTGGAAGTTTTCACATGGTGATTCAAGAGCCCGAGCGTCAAAGATCATATATAGCACTCGTTGGAGTCAAGCTCTGTGGATCACGATTTGGATCGAGCCGACTTGAAGAAGGAGTTCGTCAAGTAGACATCGGTACCTAGTTTAGATTATGTTTTAGATCCATTTGTAAAGATTAGAATAGTGTGATATGCTCAAGTTCACAACACACACACGTTTTATGTTTTGGATATTGGTTTTCGATTTTTTGGTTTAACCGATATTGATTTCCATGAATAGATAGATACCAATACAAGTTTACATGGTTTAATGTATATTAGATATGTTCTATATACATGCATGCTTCATATCTTAGACAAACTTATTTTGATATGCCTATCATGAGTTTTGGTGTTTTAGTATTTTTAACAAAAATATTTTTGGAATTAAAGTCAAAAACATGGATATATATCTATTTCATGTATATTGGACTTATGTCAATATGCAACATGCCTAAAAGTGTTTAAATATCATGTTTTTGTATTTAGATGAGTTTTGGAAAAATCGGATTTCCATTTGAAAAACAAAGTTTTGGAAAATACGGGTTTTGTTTTTTGGCAAAATTTATAAGTCACAAAAATAGTTCAAAAAGTTTAAAATTTGTGTTGGAATTTTTCACACAAGTTTATATTTCAATATATTATGATAAAACTATTTTTGTGAAATTTTAGAAGTTTTATGGGATTTTTAAAGATATTTTAAACCAAGTTTTTCTGTCCTAGAATGCCTTCTGTCAGGCTCTGGCGGTCGACCGGGCCAGTCGACCGGACCCAGAGTCAGTCGACCGGACTGGTTGACCGACATTCACAAATCGTGCACGCTTGGCCAACTACTTGGGCCGGTCGACCGAGCGGTCGACCGACTGCAAGCACCCCACTCTCGGGTGGGGGCGGTCGACCGTAAGGCGTGGGTGGTCGACCGAGCGGTCGACCGGCCAGAGAGCATTTGCTCTCTGGATTGGGACGGTCGACCGCTAGCCTCCAAAGGTCAAAAATTTGGCCGTTGGCGGTCGACCGGGCCGGTCGTCCGCCAGCCGCCAAGGCTGACAGATCAGCCCAACGACTAGTTTCTTTGGAGGCCTATTTAAACCCCATTTGTTTAGGGTTTTGGCTAAGGTTTTTGAAAGAGAAAATTTCCTACTTTCTTAAGTATTTATACAAGATTTCAAAAGTGTTTTAGAGCTTCAAAAGGGATTCATCTTATTTGTTTTTAGGGTTTGGAAAAATCAATGAAAATTTAGATTTGGGATATTTGCTTAGTTCTTCATTTCTATCAAATACAAGTTGTTTTCCCAAGTACTTTTCTTTGTGTTTTTGTTTCCAAACTCTTGGTTTTCCACACTTGAGCTATATCTCCTATCCTATTCTATAGGATCATTTATTTGTGGGAAAATTGTTTGTGGTTGAGGAAACCACCAAGTTGTAAACCCTTTACTTGTTGTATCCCTCTTTGGTAGAGGTTGATTTGGGTTGTGGTTAGCTCCCTCTTTGGTAGAGGTTGAGGTTGTGGTTGTTTGACTAAAGGCCTACCCCTCTTGTGTGAGGTGGTGATTGTGTTGCCTCGTTGGAGGTTGTATTAGTTGGATTGGTGGAGTTCGGTACTCCGGTCTTCGGTAGACCCTTTGTATTGCCTCGGTGGAGGTTGTATTGGTTGAGAGAGGAGTTCGGTACTCCTAATGGATTGGAAATCCTTCTCGATGAAGGTGGGACGTAGAGCTCGGTGCTCGAACCTCGAAACACATCTTGTTGTTTGCGTTTGATCCATTGACTCTAAACTCTCTCTCTATCTCTTTATTTGTGCATTGCTTTACTTTGTCATATCATATACATGCTTGTGTGTTTGTGTGCCTCACTTGTGCTTACCACGAGAGCTTCATATAGCGCCTCAACTCTTATTCAGAGAAATCAAGAGGAGTTAGTCTAGAGCCCTTTACGAGAAATTCGGCTACACTCGTTGGTTGCACTAAGTGTTATTGCAAATTAGTTTTAATTTTCGCATTTAGTTCATTAGATTAGCGGTACACCTATTCACACCCCCCCTCTAGGTGTACTTTCAACTACTTATTGTGAAATAGAAAAAAAATCTCTTTTTTCTTCATTTTTCAGTTATCCTTATTTTTGGTTATCCTTTTTATCTTAGTCTTTTCTTATCTATTATTTCTTTTATCAGACTTTGTGGTGTAATTCACTAAAAATCTTCACGAGACAAAACTCATCCTCTAGGAGTAATTAGAGATTTAACAGCTTGTTAACGTGCTAAGTGCAATCATGATTTGTAACACCCGATCTCGCCTGTACGGAAATGTTACTACGATGTATATACATAGGTCGAAAATACCCTCACATATACGCTAAGCATCAGTACAGGCAAGAATCAGAGTACAAAAGCACGTAGTGCATTATACATTCCAACATATGAGTACATTACAAAGTTATCACAAAATGTGACACAATATTATAAGACTATTAAGTCACCGATAGGCGCAAATGCGAGAATACAAAGAGTTATACAATTATGAACTGTACAAAAGGTACTCACGAGTCACAAAGAAAAAATCGAGAGCCGAGTAGGGGGCCTGAAAGGATGGGCCTTAGACGGTTTGCCGATGATCCATGCTACCGCTGCGCATATCTGATCAATAACCGGGACAATCAACATGCTCCGAGATCTGGACACGAGGATCTAGGGGAGTCAGAAACTCCCCAACGAGTGGTGTGGTGAATGCCAAGTGGCGTGCAGGAATAAGCAGACATGTATCAATAAATCTGAATCATTAATATGCCTTGAAAATCGTGTCGTGAGCGCAGGCAAACATGAGCATGCAGAGAGAGAGATAGAAAGTGATATCAAGATAGGAACATGCATAGTACAATATGTTAAGAGCAGGAGACTGGTGGAATAGATCACAGAGGTAATGCAAAATGTAAACATATAAAATACAATAATAATAATAATAATCATAAATTCAGAAATCTGAAGTAAAACTCGATGACAGGAAACACAGTAAAACCAGTGGTACAAACCCAACTTACGGCTTCATGAGATAAGTTCATCGAAGGAATAATCCAAACAAGAAAACCCTCATCTATATACCACATATCCCATATCACCATAAACTGAGCTCATACAACTTGAGTTGCCTCAATGCAACAAAATAAGAATGTCAGAAATAATTACAGTGTCATGGAAATCATATACATGTAATGAATAGGATAACTTAATCGTACAATAATAACAATCAGTGTCGCCAGTTAGTCTAATCATTTTCTTCCAATGTCCCATACCACTGGTAGTTCACACCGGGTTCGCACTCAGGTAGAACCTAACCCGAACTCTGATATACGGACACCATTATTCGGATGAGAAGATGATTCAATAACACCCACTCCTGACTTTATTATTGTTGCTAATTAAGTTATATCTAATGCAGGGTCAGGTATTGAGTCACAAGCAGGATAATACAATTTAGTAAACAAGAGGTCAGGAAATCTAATAATAAACATTAGTACCGTCTGATATTTCAATCATCTCCCTACCAGTGTGTCACACCACTAGTAGTCCGTACTAGGATGTGTACTCAGTAGAACTCATTTGGATCTAATATGTGATTACAAGTATCTGAACGAAGAAGAGACCAAATATCCCACATTCTTAATATTATTATTATTATTACGTGACTGGTGTTGGATCAGGAAGGCAGGAAGCCACAAATACCGTAGTGGATACATAAAGGTGGCCCCACGGATACCTGATTAGTCTCTAAAATTACATATTTCATACCACATCTTCACATTTATTTAATATTAAATCCTGTTAATAACACCTGTCTTGTATGTTTATAGGTCCATGGCACGAAATGAAGAAGAAGCCTAAAAATCTCATTTAATTGGTAATTAAAAGCCTATAATTATAGACATTGACCTTGGAGGGTGGTTTCATAAAAACTAGGACCCAAATCTAGATTCCAGGAAGTACAGCCGACAGGGGGACAAGCGGGAGCGCGCAGCAGGCGGCGCCGCATGCGCCGCCCTAGAACTGCCACGAAAACACGTCAATTGCTGCATATCCGCGGCAATTGCGTGGAGCCGCGTGTCATGATTTGACCCGCGGCTCCGTACAGGTACCCTGGTGCCCCTTTCGCCTATAAAAGCCCTAGGATTTTCAGAGCTTAAGGAGGAGGAGTTTTTAGGATAGTTTTTAGAGTTTTCTTCACCATGTTATAGTTTTTAGTGCAGTTTAGGTTAGTTGTTCTTCTTGTTTCTCTTTATATTTTTCATTTCTTGTAGATCTTATTGATTGAGTTTTTTTACCAGCACACAAGAATACAGAATTTCAGAACTTAAGAATAAAGAGTGCAATATGCTCAATACTACCGCTATAGCAAGTGGCTATGCGGGTCGTGATCCACAAAGAGAGACTAGCGATGGAAGTTTTTGTAAGTTCTCTTTTAAGTTACAAAGAATGGTTAAAGTTCTTCTTTTAGTTCTTGAGAAGAAAAAGAAATTAAGTTATGTTAGATAGTGAAAGTGGTAGATGAAAGAGATGATGATTTTGAAAAATAGAAACTAAGTTGAAGAAAGAAATAAAAGAGTGAATAAAAGAGTTTGGAGATTGTGGTAATCTAAACTAAAATTAAAAGAAAAGAAAGTTAAAACCTAAAAAACATAATTATCTCTTCGGCGCCTGCTTACGTTTAACCCGTATCGATGATGTACCTTTGTTTGAAGGCGAGCGAAGTATGACAAATAGGATCTTCCCCATCCCAATTTACACTATGAAATGAAGGGGCAAGCTACACTACCATAGAAATGGATATCCATCACCATAAGCCATCAACGCAATTGCAAGGGCATGGCAATTTCGAAGCTATAAGAGTCACTTGGATTGCAACACATCAGAGGAAAGTAAACGAAAATAAGAGGAAAGAAGAAAAGAAGCTTCGATCTGATTCAACTAACATGAAAGAAAAGATTACTTACACCGATGTCACCCTCAGTACAAGCTTGTTCTCATTCCTTCATGAAAATCTCCTCTCCTCTCAGTTACATAAAGAAAATAAAAATTACATAAAAGAAAACTAAAAACCTAAGTTACAAACTACAGAATAGTCTAAATTCTACTCTCTACTTGGTCGTTCCCTGTAGTCTCCGAAAACCTAGTATTTATAGGCAGAAATGGGATAAGGAGAAGAGTATACAGATAGGGGTATCTGGTGCTTCCCCAGATTCCCTGGGATTACCGCGGATCCGCAAGGATATCTAGGATCCGCGGCTTTATTCTGGCTAAATGGCCAGATCTTGGGGGAGCATATCTTGATTCTTCTATTATATTGTCATATCCACTTGGTTTCTCTATTTGGGTTCTGAGTTTGATGATATCTTCTATTGATCTTTAGCATTAATCAGTTGATTCACCAAAAATAAATTTAACTAAATTAATTTGGGATCATCCTCCTCTAACTAATAGATCTAGTTAAATTTAATTGATATTTATTTGATTTTATCCTCTTTCTCCCCATGATTATCTTCTACAAAATAGACATTTAAGATAAGGAATTTAGCAGATTTATTACATGATATATGTGGAAATGTATTAAAGAATAATGTAATAATGTGTGCAATCACACCCCCGCACCTATCTTTTGCTCGTCCACGAGCAAAATAACAAAACTAAACCATAGATTATTAGATCACTTTCGCAGGTCATGCGATTGCACTGAGCATGTGCAATAAGCCGTTAAACCTCTAGGTTTCCCCTAGATGATGAGTTTTGTCTCGTGAGGGTTTTCAGTAGATTACACCCACAAAATCCATAAAGAAAGAGAAACAAAGTGTTAGTATTTTGAAAACACATTTTGAAAGAGAAAAATATTTGAAGAATTATTGTAAGAGTTCAAGTAATCTATAGTTATAGGAAAATCAAAATTTTCATTCTTAAGCTTAGTCTTAATTCAAAAACTTATTATCAACCAAGGTATGGAGTCAAACTATATTTCTCATCTAATCTATTATTTTACTCTAAGTCATATGCACCTTTTTGACCGTGAAATTTTGACTCGGGGTTATTTAACTCTAACTCTTATGCCTTATTATTATCTTTTTCTCTTTTATTTTTTTATTTTTTTATTTTTATTTTTGGTGATATTATTCCTTAGTTTTATTAGGCTTTCTAATCTGCCCATGTAACGGGCGTTTAATCGGTAACTCCTAAACTGAAAGGTCTTAGGGCACCGGGTGAGAAAACACTCCAAGGACTTAAGAACTTGAGCAAATAAGGCCATAAAACTAAGAATTTTATTATATGAACCGCTTTTAGGCGTGAATACTTACACTTTATGAGGCACAAATACCCAGTTTAATCAGAGGATATATATATATATTTCTTTTTCTTTTTTAAAATAAGGCATAAGAATTTTTGCTTTTGAACCCTAAGTGTGCAAGTGTATAAAGCATGCATATATCATGAAGGTAAAAATCTAGACTAAATTACTTTTTTCAAATTTTTTTTCTAACCTTGGAAATCAAACAAATAATCTTATTTTGATCAAGTATAAGAAATCCTAATTATGTTTCTCCTATTCATTAAAATTGACTTAATTTCTTACAAAAGAATATGTCAAAATATTGTTTCCATTTTTAGAAGGTTTTTAAAAGTAAAGAAAAAGCTGATAATTTTTTTCTTTTTTTATAATAAAAGGAAAACCTAGGTTATGTTAGAACCCTCCCCCACACCTATTTCATGCATTGTCCTCAATATATGAATTAATGCATAGATGCATGAAAAAGAAGAAAGGGAAGGAAAATATTACCTTATGGTGGTGGTTCCGTGGTGGTCTAATTGGGTCAAGTGTTGCTACCGAATCAAGATAGTGTGGTGGTTCACAGAACCTACCTTTATTGACCTCTTTTCTATTTACATATTTACAGTCCCCAATATGAATAGGATCATAAAAGATCCTATCGTGAAACTTACTCCCTTTACATGACCAGTCTTGAAAAATCATCACAGAGTCATCATGATCTATACCTATGTTCAACAAAAGAATGTGACTTGGTGGAATGGTTGACTTCGACTCAAGAATGATAGGTTCAGAAACCAATACTAACTCGAAAAAATCAACTTTGGGTTCGAGAGTCAGTTTTGGTTCAAGAGTCGAGTCCAAATTAAAGAATTGAAATTCACATTCTTTTCCCATCAATGGCATGGGACCATTCAAAATTGGTGATTCCATTTCTAGATCTATGGGTACGGGAATAAATGTTGGCTCGAGAAATTGGTTCAAATTGGGTAAGAATACCAGAGTCAATATAGATACAAAAATGGAATCTGAATCACAAAGTTGGGGATCAGGTTCATATTCATAATCAAGTTCAATCTCATTAAAATAAAAACTTGCCGATTCGTCTATGAGTTGATCTTGGCCAAGTTCAAGATTTTGTGGTGAAATTAAATCTTGGTCAAAGTCTTCAAGATATCATGATTCTTGGTTTTCATCAATATGGCTAGAAGTGTCGAGAATAGTCAAAGATTGGGTAGGGAGAGTTTCTTTATTCCTACGCATATTTTTCAATGTACTCAGTCTTGCTTCTATCATATCGAGTAGATCATTTTAGAACTGTATTTTGGATTCCATACTCTTTTCTAATCGGTATGTTCTTCTTGAAACATAGAGTAAGATCTGTGATTTGAAATTTTGACAGAATTTTGAGTCTTCTAAAATTTGAATTCGTCGCTCAAGCTCGTCTAAGGCTTCTATCCTCTCCCCAGTCAATTTATTCTTCTAATTGTTGTTTGGGAGAAGGATTATATGAAGCTGGATGTTGGTAGGTGGTTGATAATATGACTCGGGAGAGTGGTATCCCCATTGACTCTGTGAAAAGTAGTGATGATTATTCCAGTCTTGTTCATAGTATTGGGACTGGGGCATGTATTGATTCGGATAAGACTAATCCGGCACACTAGGCTGGTTAAAGTTATGATATGCCGGGTGGTAATATCCGAAAAGAGGTCGGGGTGTAACAAGGATTACCATTAAAATTGGAAAAATTGTTGTTATAAGCCATATCTCACAAGAAATATCAGAATCAAATAAAGAAAAATAAAAAAAAAAACAAACAAAAAGAAAAAAAAATCTAACCTAAGTTAGGGTAAACCTTAGATCTAGACGACTTCTAACTGATTAGACTGTCCACGGGGGGTATATTACAGAATCTGACCACAAGTTAATCGGCCAAGTAGGGGCAAGATCAGTGGGAGGCATTCGTGCCTAAGCAACGGGCCTAATTATACCAAACCACTAACCTTTAGGGTTTCGCCCCTCAATCTCCAACCTTAGACACCGATTTGGCAAGAGTTAAATTCTAATCAACTCCCCCCTTAGGTTAGTCTCCTATATGAGTCCGAGATGTCCATAGGGCAAACGTCTACTCAGTTTTAGTTAGGCTTGGGTTAGTGAGTGAGGAGATTGTTTATGGGCTAAGAGAGGGTAATGACTTCCCCACCTTATCTTATTTATAGGACAAGCCCTTAAGATTGATTGTGCAAAGTGTGCAGGATATAGAAAAGTAACATTCAACAAGCAAATAATCACTCAAGAATGTTTCCTAAACTATATGTTATGCATACGTACCTTTTACTCCAGCACTCTTCAACAGTAATATAAAATGTAAACGAATTAGACACGTGCCTAAATGCAAAGTCTAAACCGTTTTTAGCATTTAATAAATATCATTTTACTGTTGAGGTTAGAAAGTAAGTACAGTGAGTTAATCAAGAAAATAGATAGCTTCAAAAATTTAGTTACCTCTTCGGCGCCTGCTTACCTTTGACCAGTATCGACGATGTACCTTTATTTGAAGGCGAGCGAAGTATGACAAATAGGATCTTCCCCATTCCCGATTTACACTATGAAATGAAGGGGCAAGCTATACTACCATAAAAATGGATATCCATCACCATAAGCCATAAACGACACTTGGAAGGGCAAGGCAACTTCGAGGCTATCTGAGTCACTTGGATTTCAGCACATCGAGGAAAGTAAACGAAAACAAGAGTAAAGAAGAAAAAGAAGCTCCGATCCGATTCAACTAACAATGAAACAAATATTACTTACATCGGTGTCACCCTCAGTACAAGCTTGTTCTCATTCCTCCATGAAAATCTCCTCTCCTCTCAAATACATAAAGAAAATAAAATTACATAAAAGAAAACTAAAAACCTATGTTACAAACTACAGAATAGCCTAAATTTTACTCTCTGTTTGGTCGTTCCCTGTGGTCTCCGAAAACCCAGTATTTATAAGCAAAAATAGGACAAGGAGAAGAGTATACAGATAGGGGTATCTGGCGCTTCCCCAAATTCCCTGGGATTGTCGCAGATCCGCAAGGATAGCCGGGATCCGCGGCTTTATTCTGGCCAAATGGCCAGATCTTGGGGGAACATATCTTGATTCTTCTGTTATATTGTCATATCCACTTGGTTTCTCTATTTGGGTTCTAAATTTGACGATATCTTCGGTTGATCTTTAACTTTAACCACTTGATTTACCAAAAACTGAATTAACTAACTGTATTTGGGATCATCCTCCTCTAACCAAATAGATCTAGTTAAATCTGAATGTAACTGATATTTATTTGATTTTATCCTCTTTCTTCCCATGATTATCTTCTGCAAAATGGACATTTAAGACAAGAAATTTATCAGATTTATTACATGATAAATGTGAAAATATAATAAAGAATAATGCAATAAATGTGTGCAATCACTTGTAATAGGAAAGAGAGTGGTACATGGGTGGAAAGTAAAAGTGCTTGTAATGGAAGGTGACAATTTATGAAAGTTTCTCTCTTTATCTTTCTTTGTTTTCTTCTCTCTAACTTCATTTACATGCTTAGCTAATTTTCTCTCATGGCAACTAACCACTAACTTGCTAATTTCTTGCTTGATAATACACATGAATCTAATAGCCTCTATTTGGCCTTTCTCTAGCAAGAGCCATTGATGGCTCACGATGATAGATTCTAATACTCTAACATCCTAACTCTCTAACAAGCTAACATTACTTTATTTCATGCTTGCTCTTGTTTAATTTTAATGGTTTAAGTGCAGCTTGCACTTGTTTGTTGAGTTTGGATGTGATGAGTTATCTCATGTGTCATGCTTTGAAACGCTCTTGAAACAAGGACTAGTGATTGCCAAGGACAACACATGTGAGGCAACTATCACTAAGAGGTCAGCATGGTTAGTGGAGCCATTAGTAGTTAGTAGCCATGGGTTTTCTTTTCTTTTTACTTTGTTTTAACAATATATCAAAAATCACAAGAACCATCTTTTCTATGTTTCCCACTTCTTTGTTTTCACCATACTCTTCTCTTTTCATTCCTTATTTTCTTTTCTTTTTATTCTTTCAAATATTGAAGAACACTTAACACACACGTGAATATACCGGTAAAGCTTCTATCACTTCCCGTCCCTATGGATTCGACCCGTTTAGCCTCTATGCTACAACGGAAGTATCGAGGAAGCCAAAGCACGCACTTTTAACTCGTGTTTCAAAACATATACTTTTCGTGCAGCATTTTTCCCTGATCAATAACTAAGAGGTGGCCCCACCACGTGTGTGGTATGACACTTTTCTCCGTGTGGCACTTAGCTCCGTATCATATGCATTCCAGGTAATAGGTGCAAAGAGGACGCGATTTGTACCTAGAGGTGGCCCCCACGGATACCAAGAGGTGGCCCCACCATGTGTGTGGTGTGGCACTTTGCTCCATGTAGCACTTTGCTCCACTCACCATCCCTCTAGATTTAGGAATTCAGCAATACAAGAGTATTAGGGATACGTCACTGTATATAATACAACATAACAGGTACAGGATTCCTATAAATATGATAATCACAGGTCAAGTATTAGCATGGCAGGGGTTAAGTGATATCACGCAAGTGATAAGAGATAGCATGATAAATGTTAGTACATCAATTGAAAGCATGTCAAGCGATACAAGAAAACAATACCGATATAAGAGATCGGTATGAATACCAAAAACTATGCAGTCTTAGGAAAAATAGTATAAATAAGATTTCAAATTCTTCATAACTATTAATAGAAAAATAGATAAACTGACAAGCAAGCGAATATCCATGTGGAGCTAAGCAAACTGGAGGCACGGACAGCAAATAGTATTTAATCACTAGAGCGCTTGACGGAGCTACTAGAATGACTCGGGTTAGAAGGCGAGTCTAAAATCCGGCAGAGTTCAGCCTAAATGAATTTAGTGATAAAGCGCTGAGCGTTAAGCTTGCCTACAAGGCGGAGCATGAGAGACCTGACGGTCAAAGTGCACTCCTCTTTCGAGGAAATGGGGGAGAGAGCCCGAGGGGTAGAGTACACTCAGGGTCTAGGTGCACTCTCGATAGCTACCACGATACCCATAAGGGTGCGCGGCCTAAAACTAAGTGGGTTGCTAGCCCGGGAGTGGGCAGAAACCAAAGTTGGTACAAGTGTACCTGCACTTTTAGTACAACACAAGCATACATATGAACGTGATAATGAGTACGCTACCGTGGAGTGGTAAAGCCTGGAGGCTGAGTGGAGAGCCCGGAGGCTAAACGACCACGAAGAGTCGGCCATGCATGGTATAAAAGGAGAATAGGACACATCATAGGCATGGTATATGTACAAAAAATAAACTACTGTAGTACAAACATTCGTCATAGGCATATGCATGTACAATACTGGGCACTCGACCATATACAAATACAAGGACACAACCTAATACAAAATACAAATACAATCCAAAATACAGATAGAATACAAGTTGACCCGATGAAAGGGGAAACCGAAAATGAGGCGAGGACACTTGCCTAAATCTCTTCAGAAAATTACCGTAAATCCAAAATCCCAGAAACTCGTGCATGCACCATAATATATTAAAATATATATATAAATATTTTATGGGAGACAAAATGTTAGAGAAAGAAAGAGATCTAGAGAGAAAGAGAGAGCTAGAGAGAGAAAGAGAATAAGAGAGAGAAACAGAATTAAAGGGGGATAGAGAGAAAATGAGAGAGAGAGAGGAGTGAGAGAGAGAACCCGAATTAGAGAGAGGAGAATAAATCGGAGGAAAAGAAAGTGAGAGAAGAGAGAGAGAGAGAGCAGGAGAGAGAAGGGGGCTAGCAGCCCCACCCTGCTCATGGCAAGAGCCAGGAGCCCTAGTCGGCCGTGCCTTTGCCACGCGGCCAGAGCGTTGGGGAGGAGGCACCAGCCACTGAAGGCTGTAGCAGGCCGGGGGTGGCCGCCGGCCACCCCAAGTAGGAGGGAAAGGAGAAGAGGTGTTTTTTGATGATGGTGAAGGTGATGGTGGAGGTGGTTGTTGGAGATAAAATTGGAAGTGGAGGAGAATGGTGGTGTTGGTGAGGTGATCTAGTGGTGAAGGGGTGGTGGAGAGGTGGAGAAGGTGGTGGTTATGGTGATAGGTTGGGTAGAGTTGGTGATAGATTGAAGAAGAAAGAGTTGAAAATAGTGGTAGAAGAAGTGGGGGAGATGGAGAAAGAGATGGTGGATGGAGTTGGGGCTTGGTCGTGGGTGGCTCACCAGCCAGGGTGGCGCTGAAGGTGCGGCCAAGTGGCAGCGGCGCTGGTCTTGGTAAGAGTGAGAGATTGAGAGGAGAAGAATTTGGGGAGATTGGAGAAGGAGACGAAGAGATTAGAGAGAGAATGAGAATTTGAGATAGAGAGATGGAGATTGAGCAAGAGGGAGGGAGAATTTTGAGAGGGAAAGGGGGAGATTGACTGTTGTGACTGCCGTTGGCGCTAGGGGAAGAAGAAGAAAAAAAAGAAATAAAAAGAAAGAAGAAAGGAGGAGAGAGGATTTTAAAGGGGGAGATATTTTAGGTTGGTTTTGTTTGGAGGAGGAAAAAGGGAAAAGAAAAAGGGAAAGAGGGGGAAAAGGAGTGGATGAGAAAAATGGTGAAAGAAAGAGAAAAAAGAAAAGAAAATATGTAGATAAAATTCCAGATTGAGGAAAGTAATGAAATACCAAAAATATTGGAAAAATGGAGTAATCCAGAAATGTCTACAAAAATTCTCAAAAATAGTAAATATTATTTTTAGGTACATGGTGAAATTAGATTCAAGAAATTCAATCCCATTTTCAATTAAGAATCCTGGAATCTTCTAGCGATATCGATCGATACCAAAACCTGCCGAACTTTGATAAATTCAGAAAAATTTCCAAAAATATATTTAGATAGAAAATATGATTCTAAGAGATAATGTGATTTTGGTTTTCAAAAATTAAAGTCCATTTGGAAATTAAAAATCTGAGAATCTATCGGCGGCACTGGTCGATACCGTTTTTGAAGATTTTGCAGAATAATTTTGAAAAAATCCAAAAAATCATGAAAAATCTAAAATATTGAAAAATTATGGTTGAAATTGAAATCAGTCAAATTTGACTATCGGAAAGACCAAATCGAGAAATACACTAGGATCGGGTCCCCGGTTCAGATTAGGGCTGACTCCGAGTCCACGAATCTGGATCCAATGAAAAACAATCACATAAATAATCATAAAACAAAAATAAATATGAAAAGAAAATCTAAAAATATGATCAAAAAATTTGAATACGTATCCAAGTACGTATTCCGGGAGTGGGATGTTACATTCCATCCACCTTACAAAAATTTCGTTCTCGAAATTTCAATAAGGGAAAAATGAACACAAAAATGATAGGGACGGGAATTATACCAATTAAGATATGAATAACTACAAATAGTGCTTCCAAATTGACTGTATAATAATCAGAATATAGACATCTTCTGCACTTCCCGCTATATAAATCTTCGAATGATACCAAATAATACTGACCCGATATTACTTCTCTATTTGAGAGGCATGAAGTTGTACTTGATCAAAAGTCTGTAATAGAATTCCCAATGTGCTATATTCTTTCTGTTACTCTGAGAATAAACCAGAATATCAAAGATAAAGAAAACCTTGATAATACTGATTATAAATAAAGAAGACTAATAGCTAAGAATTCTGAATACCAGGCATCCATCACTTTGAAAGATATTGCCAAGAATATAGAATAACCATAGAGAAACCTGAATATCGACTTCTGAAAGATAACCTGATTGCAGTTAAATTCTAAGAATACCCGAGCTTCATAGAGTTGGTCAAAGAGATCGAATAGTAGCTTCGTTCTGCCTTCTGCCGCTACATCTCCAGTCATCCATATCTTAAGTTGGTATAAAGAAGACGGGAACGAAAAAACAAAAAGATGGAAAAGACTTAGGAATCAAGAAAGGGATGACAAAGAAGAAATAGATAACTCTGTACTTGTAGTTGGATTGTATAACCGGGGTTCATGCAATCCAGTTGCAAATTTCTTTACCATTAATTTTTCATCTTGTCGTACTGAGGATGTGAGAGCCTAGACTCGCCGATCCCATGGGTACGGAGACGTTACTGTGATGTATATACGTAAGTTGAAAATACCCTCACAGACAAGAATCAAATTACGAAGCACGTGGTGCATTATACATTCCATCACATGAGTACAATTACAAAGTTATCATAGAATGTGACACAATATTACAAAAATATTACATCATAGGTGCAAATGCGAAATACAAAGAGGTACACAATAATGAACTATACAAAAGGCGCTCACGAGTCACAAAGGAAAAACTTGAGAGTCGAGTAGCAAGCCTAGAAGCATAGGGCATCAGATGTCTGCCGATGATCCACGCTAACGCTGCGCATCTCTGATCAGCAACCGGAAGAATTCACAAGCTTCAAGCTTCGGAATCTGGACATGAGGATCCAGGGGAGTCAGAAACTCCCATATGAGTGGTGTGGTGAATGCTAAGTGGCATGCAGGAACAAGCACACGTGTATCGATAAATCCGAATCATAAACGTACATTTAAAATCATGTCATGAGCGCAGGCATACATGAGCAGGCAGAGAGATAGTAAGTGATATCAAGTAGGAACATGTATAGTATAATATGTTAAGAGCAAGTGACTTGTGGAATAGATCACAAAAGGTTAGGCAGGATGTAAACATATAAAATACAATAATAATAATCATAAAACCAGAAATATGAAGTAAAACTCGACGAAAGCAAACACGGTAAAACAAGGGGTACAACCCAGTTTACGGCTTCATGAGATAAGTATGTTAAAGGAATAATCCAAACAAGGAAACCCTCATCTATATACCACATACCCCATGTCACCATAACCTGAGCTCATATAACTTGAGTTGCCTCAATGTTATAGAATAAGAATGTCAGAAATAATTACAGTGTCACAGAAATCATATACATGTAATGAATAGAATAACTTAATCGCACAATAATAATAATCAGTGTCTTCTGTTACTCTAATCATTTCCTTCTTGTGTCCCATACCACTGGCAGTTCACACCGGGTCCGCACTGCGTAGAACCCAACCAAAACACTTATTTACGGACATCATTATTCGGATAAGGAAGTGATTAAATAACAACCGCTCCTGACTTTATTATTATTGCTAATTAAGTTATATGTGATGCAGGGTCAGGTATTGAGTCACAAGCATGCTAGTACAATTTAGTAAACAAGAGGTCAGAAAATGCAATAATAAACATCAGTACCGTCTGATATTTTAATTATCTCCCTACTATTGTCTCACACCACTAGTGGTCCGTACTAGGATGTGTACTCAGTAGAACTCATTTGGATCTGATATGTGAGTATCAGTATCCGAACAAAGAAGAGATCAAATATCTCACATTCCTAATATTATTATTGTTACATGACAGGTGCTGGTTCAGGAAGGCAGGAAGCCACGGATGCGGTAGTGAATACCTCGGGGTGGTCCTCACGGATACCAAGAGGTGGCGCCCACCACATGTGTAGTGTGGCACTTTGCTCTGTGTGACACTTAGCTCCATACCATATGCATCCTAGGTAACAGGTCCAAAGAGGACACAATGTGGATGCCTAGAGTTGGCCCCCACGGATACCAAAAGGTGGCCCCCACCACATGTGTGGTGTAGCACTTTGCTCTGTGTGGCACTTAGTTTCACATGCCATCCCTCTAGATTAAGGAACTCAGGAATGCAAGAGTACTAGGGATACACATCACTGTATATAATACAGGATAATATGTACAAGATTCCCGTATATATGATAATCACAGGTCAAGTAGTAGCATGGCAGGGGTTATGGGATATCAGGCAGGTGACAAGAGACAGCATGATAAATGTTTGTACATTAATTGAAAGCATGTCAAGCGATGCAGAAAAATAATACCGATATAAGAGATCGGTAAGAATACCGAAAAACCATGCAGTCTTAGGAAAAATAGTATAAATAAGATTTCAAACTCTTCACAATTATTACTTAAAAATAGATAAACTGGCAAGTAGGTAATTAGCAAGCAAGCGAACATCCAAGCGGTGCTAAGCAAGCTGGAGGCGTGGACAGCAAATAGTGTTTAATCACTAGAGCGCTTGACAGAGCTACTGGAATGACTCAGCTTAGAAGGCGAGTCTAAAATCAAGCAGTGTTCCGCCTAAATGAATCTAGTGATAAAGCGCTGAGCACTAAGCATGCCTATCAGGTGGAATATGAGAGACCTGACAGTCTAAGCGTACTCCTCTTTCGAGAAAGTGGGTGAGAGAGCCCGAGGGTTAGAGTACGCTTGGGCTAGGCATACTCTCGGTAGCTCCCACGAAACACATAAGGGTGCAAGGGCTAAAACCAATTGAGTAGCTAATTCAGAAGTGGCTAGAAACTCAGAGTCAGTACAAGCATACCTGCACTCTTAGTACCACACAAGCATACATATGAACGTGATAATGACTACGCTACCGTGGAGTGGTGAAGCCTGGAGGCTAAGTGGAGAGCCCAGGCTAAACGACCATGAAGGGTCGGCCACGCATGGTATAAAAGTAGAATAAAACACATCACAGGAAGTAAACTAACCTAGTACAAACATTTATCACAGGCATATACATGTAGAATACTGGCCCCTCTGCCACATACAAATACAATGACAAAGCCTAATACAAAATATGAATACAGTCCAAAATACAGATAGAATACAAGTCGACCTGACGAATGCTAAGAAACCCAAAATGAGGCCGAGACACTTGCCTAAATTATTTCAAAAAGTTATCATAAATTTAGAATTCTAGAAGCTCGCGTACGCGCCACAATATATTAAAATCTATATATATATCTTATGAGAGAGAAAAAGTTAGAGAGAAAAAAAGATCCAGAGAGAAGAAAAGAGCTAAAGAGAGAGAGAATATGAGGGAGAGAAACAAAATTAAAGGGAAAGAGAGACAGATGAGAGAGAGAGAGTAATAGGGGGAGAGAGAAAGAGGGGACCCGAATCAGGGAGAGGAGAACAGATCAGAGAGAAAGAAAGAGAGGGGAGAAAGAGAGCAGGAGAGAGAAGAGAGGGGGAAACAACCCCTCACTCTCACGGCGAGGGCCATAGGCCCTAGCCGGCCGTGCCCTGGCCGCGTGGCCAGGAGCGCAGAGGAGGAGGTGCTGACCGCCGGATGTTGGTGCAGGCCGAGGGTGGCTGCCATCCACCCTAAGGAAGAGGGAGAGGAGAAGAGGTATTAGGGTTTTTTTTGATGATGGTGAAGGTGATGGTGGAGATGGTTATTGGAGATGAATATAGAAGTGGTGGTGGATGGTAATGTTAGTGGGGTGATATGGTGGTGAAGAGGTGGTGGAGAGGTGGAGAAGGTGGTGATTATGATGGTAGATTGGGTGGAGTTGGTGATGGATTAAAGAAGAAGGAGTTGAAGATGGTCGTGGAAGAAGTGGGGGAGATGGAGGAGAAGGAAGAGATGCTGGCTGGAGTTGGGGCTTGGCCGTGAGGGGCTCACCAGCCAGGGTGGCACTGGAGGTGCGGCCAAGTGGCAATGTGTTTAGACGGGAAAGGTGTTGTATTATGGAGTATAATTTGCACAGATATTAAATGAAAGAGTTAAGGTTTAGAATCAACCTTTTGATCAATTACTCCACATATGTATTCAATATGTTCAATGTACCCTTTCCTATCTCCGTTATAGCATAGAGCTATACCGAGTCGATTCTCAGGGAGAGCTAGCGATGGAAGCGTTACGGTCCGTAGTGAAGAAAGTAAACGAGAATTCTTCTTTACTTATAAGAATAAAAACAAATGGGAAAATGAAACGAAAGAATGGATGGATATGTTCATGATGGAAAAGTGGAAAGAAATCAAAGAAGATTGGATTTGGACTAACAACTAAAAAGAAAGTGAACTTGAAGAAGCAAGCCATGACTAGCTTACCTTACTACCTTGCCAAAGCTTACCAAACTCCGTGATAATGAATGCGTGCCTCATGTTGATTCATCGGCATGGATTTGTCTTGCGTGTTGATCTAATTACTTTCTCACTTGGATGACGGGTGGTTTAACCCATCAGAGAAGAGAAGACCATCCAACTTGCAAGATGAACTAAAGCAATCACCCATGAGTTAGTGAAGATGGCAAGGCTAGTGGTTAGCTAGTACATGGTAGAAAATTTAGCTGCAAGCTATTAATGAAGAAAAGCAAAGCATGAAGTAAATTGCAAGAAAGTAAAGAAAGCAAGTAAAGAAAGCAATTAAACTAGAACCAAGCTCAAGTAGAGATGAAGAGAATGGATGAATCCTTGCATTGCTTCAAGTTGTCACTCCTTGATGTACAAGCTCTCTCTCTCTCTTACAACTCTCTCTTGCAATGATTTCTAGGGAAGAAGAAGATCATAGAGAGCTACAAAAATCCTAGGAAAACAAAATTACAAAGCTTTACACTAATCTCTCTCTCTTCTCTGTTCATCTTTTCTCGCAGGTCAGGTGCAGATATTTATAGGCTGAGAGAGAAGCTTCAAGACCCCTTTCTGTTGGCGCAAAATCCGGATCTCAACAAACCCAGATCTGCCGCAGGCGCGCGGCAAAGGCGCGGCAAAACGGATTCTGTTGGGAAACAGATTTCTGTTGCAGGTTGGTTGAGAGGTTGTTATCCACGTGGCCTTCTAGAGTCTTCAGTTGGCGCGCGGATCTCTCTGGATCTTGGATTCAAATTTGGGCTTTATCTTAATCTTGGATTTAATCCCTTTAATTATTGCTAATTAAAGTGATTATTGGGCTATCTCTCATTTGAGTGTGAACCTGCAAATATATAGAGAAGATGAGTGAAAATCATATATTTATTTGCAATATGCATGGGGATTATGTGGTAAAATATGCAATATTGTGTATCAATCACACCCCACATTTATTCTTTTGCTCGTCCCGAGCAAAACAAAGAAAAGAAAAACTATACTACCAATTTTATTACACCACTTTCGCAGGTGACGCGATTGCACTGAGCATGTGCAACAAGCCGTTAAACCTCTAGGTTACCCTAGAGGAGGAGTGTTGTCTCCTGAGGGTTTTCAGCGGATTACACCCACAAAATCCATAAAGAAAGAAGACAAATGTTAGTATTTTGAAAATGCATTTTGAACAAGAGACATGTTTTCGAACTATTTTTGCAAAAATATAAGTGATCTTAGGTCATAAGTCCACCTATAATCATTCTTTCTTAAACTTAGTCTCTATGCAAGATCTTGTCTTCAATTAAGGTAAGAATTCAAATTGGATTGAATACTTTATCTTTCATAAAACCTAGATAATATGCACACCGTGCTCAGTGAAAATTTCTGGGATTTCAACTCCAACCATCAAGCCATTTATTTATTTATATATATATATATTTTTTTCTGCTTTTTTTTTTCTTCCCTTAGTTTAGGCTTTCTAGTTTACCCTTGTAGCGAGCCTTTAACCGATGACTCCCAAACCAGACGGTCTTAGGGCACCAGATGAGAAAACATCCCTCGGGTTTAAGGTCTCGAGTAAAAAAGGCTACAAAACTAAAGGAGATTATTTATTTCCTTTATCACCGTTAGGCGTGAATAATCATGCTTCTTGAGGCACAATTCTCCAGCTTAATAGGTGATGTTTTATTTATATATATATATATTTTTTATTATTATTTATATGGCATTTTTGGTCTTTGTCTCCATCCCAAGAAATGTGTAAGTGTAAAGTGCATATTATCTAAGGCAAAAAATTCAAGATAAAAATATCTCACCAATTTTTCTTACTTAGCCTATAATTTCAAGCAAGATCTATTATTTCAACTAGGTTTAAGATGTCATAATTAAGGCTTTCTTAATTCCTAAGATACATCTTAATTTTCTTAAAAATAGATCTAAACTTTGTCTCTTATTTCAAAAAGTTTTTTTTTATTTTTTTTCTGGAAAGAAGTGTAAAAGAAAGAAAATCTAAAAACTCTATGTTAGTAAACCCTCCCCCACACTTATTTCATGCATTGTCCTCAATGCATCGTGATGTATGTATGCATGAAACAAATAGAGAGGGAAGGAAGAAAAAAAAATTACCTTAAGGTGGTGGTTCCGGTGGTGGTCTGATTGGTCCACGAAACATGGCCCAATCATTATTACGTTGGGTTTTGAGGAACCCACCAAAAATATCATGAATATGACCCACTAAAAAGATAAATCCATGGAAGATTTTTATTAAGTACATGTCCCCATCTAATTTCCATTTTCCATAATAAATTTCAGAGTCAAATTTGTCAACCACCTTGTCCCAGAATGGTGTATGAAATGACAGAACGGTTGACTTGAGCTCAGGAAGGATAGGAACGAATACTGACTCAGGAAGGTGACCGAAGTCAAGTGAAGATGTAGGAGTCGAAGTGAGTTCAGGAATTTGGTCCAAGTCAAGAAAATGAAGCTCAAGTCCACAATCATTTTCCAACAATGGGATGTGACCTACTATGGGTGATATCTCTTTACTTCCAATATTAAGAAATTCTAGCTCATCACCATACAATTCTTCGAAACTTAAGTCAACATCTTCCGATAGAATTGTACAATCAGTTTCAGAAGTAAAGAGATAGTGAGAATCTAGGTCACATTCCATATGTAGTTCAATACATGAAGAACTTGCCAATTTGTCAATAGTATCTTCAGAAGTGTAGAATTGGTCAAGTTTAATATGATCCTCAAAGATGGATGATTCAACTTTATTATGAATTGGTACAGGATCCAATGTCGACTCCGGGAAAAGATTGAAGTCAGGTAAAGTTACCGGAGTCATTATTGAATCAGGAAAAAGGATTGAATCACGAAGTTGGGGTTCAAGATCATATTCCTCATGTAGTTCAATTCCACAAAAATGTGAACTTGCCAATTTATCAATGGGACTTTCAAAGTATGGAATTGGTCAAGTTCACTATGATCATCAAAAATTGGTGATTCAATTTCAAAATGGACTGGCACTGGATCCAATACTGACTCGGGAAATGAAGTGAAATCATGTGAAGATACCGGAGTCATAATTGAATCAGGAAGGAAAATTGAATCATCAAGTGGAATTTCAGGATCATATTCACACTCAAGTTCAATTTCAGGAAAAGAAAAACTTGCCAAAATGTCAATAGGATCTGAATTTTGGACAAGTTCAGGTGATTGTGCTGAAATTGAATCTGGATTTCCAAGACTACATGACTCATCTTCTTTAATAGAGTGGCTAGTGACATTAGAAATAGGATGGGAATGAAGAGTTTGGATCATCAACTCTATGTCACGATTTCTAGCATTTTGTGCATGAGTCATTTCTTCAAGCATCTTTCCATAATTGATGACTTCATTGTTTTGATGGAAAGATGAAGTATTGTCTTGGAAGTGATATTGAAATTATGAGTCCATCAGATTTTGGGATTTGTGTTTGGACTCACGCATACTCATTTCCAAAATTGATGGTCTTTTATTTTGGACTGGTGGAACTGAGTATGTATCTTGAAAATGTGGTGGAATTGGAGAGGCTAATTTGGTCTTAAGTTGTTGCTCTGCCTCTAGTAGATTGGCTTCTATCCTCTTTTGGAACTCAGATTTTTCTTCAATGGGAGGTCCAGAAAAAGGAATATATGAAGCAGAATCGGAGAATGAATATTGTGGATATTGTGGACTAGGTGGATATTGTGGACAAGGAGGTTGATAATTAAACTCGGGGGACTGGAATCCCCATTGACTCTGTGACGAGTTGAAATCATTATAGAAATTATAATTATTAGATGGGGGGTATGGGTCATATTGATTCGGATAAGGCCAACCCGGTGTATTTGGTTGGTGCATATTATAAAACACCGGGTTGGAATTATTCGAATATGAAGTTGGTGTGAAATATGGATTCATGTTCGGATGGAAAGAATTATTATTGTTGAATGCCATATCACAAACAATCACAAACAAACAAAAAATAAAACTCAAACAACAAACAAAAAAAAAGAAAAAAAATCAAAACCAAGCCAAAGAATGGTTGACCTAGACCTAGACGACTCCTAACTGATTAGACCGTCCACGGGAGGTTTTAGTGTAGACTTTGACCACAGGCTAATCAGCCAGGTAAGGGCAAAGTTGTTGGGAGGTTTTCCGTCAAAGACGTTCCTTAATTAAGTAACCAACAACCTTCGGGCTTTCGGCCCTCAATCCCTTGCCTAGACACTGATTTTACAAGAGTCAATTTCCAACACTATTCCCCCTTAGGATAATCTCCTAGATGAGTCCGAGATGTCCCTAGAGCCAACGTCTATTTTTTTATTAAATTAGGCTTGGGTTAGTGAGTGCTCGGATTGTGGTTTCTGGGCTAAGAAAAGGGTAATGAAATCCCCCACCTCATCTTATTTATGGGTTATGCCCTTAAAAATGAATTGTGCAAGTGTACAAAAATATATAACTAGAATTCACTCAAAGCATGAAAATCAAGCAAGAGATGATTCCTAGTCTACATGCAATGCCAAACGTACCTTGCCTCCAGCACTCTTCAACAGTAAAAGTAAAGGAATTGAAAAGACACGTGCCTAGGAATGCAAATGTCTAAACAATTTTTAACAATTTCAACCAATTTTTTACTGTTGATTAAATTAGCAGGTAATAGGTGAAAAATACAGGAATTCAAGTATAGCAGCAGATGTATTTTGCAGAATCAGAGCCCCTGCAGAAATTAGGTCAGTAGTGATCTCCTTCTTGCCGCAGAACCGCGGCTTTTGCCGTGGGAACGCAGCAAGTCAGAGAGCTTCTGGTCTCTGCTTTCGAGAGCAGAGGCCCAGAGCCACTTATATGTATTCTGCAATGCAAATTTTTCTGTTTTCTTCACCTGTAACCTGCAACAGAGAAGAAGATTCGTTTAGTTCTTCACTTTAAAGAAAATCCGTTGCTCTCCCCGGCAACGGCGCCATTTTTGTTTAGACGGGAAAGGTATTGTATTGTGGAGTATAATTTGCACAGATATTAAATGAAAGAGTTAAGGTTTAGAATCAACCTTTTGATCAATTACTCCACATATGTATTCAATATGTTCAATGTACCCTTTCCTATCTCCGTTATAGCATAGAGCTATACCGAGTCGATTCTTAGGGAGAGCTAGCGATGGAAGCGTTACGGTCCGTAGTGAAGAAAGTAAACGAGAATTCTTCTTTGCTTATAAGAATAAAAACAAATGGGAAAATGAAATGAAAGAATGGATGGATATGTTCATGATGGAAAAGTGGAAAGAAATCAAAGAAGATTGGATTTGGACTAACAACTAAAAAGAAAGTGAACTTGAAGAAGCAAACCATGACTAGCTTACCTTACTACCTTGCCAAAGCTTACCAAACTCCGTGTAATGAATGCGTGCCTCATGTTGATTCATCGGCATGGATTTGTCTTGCGTGTTGATCTAATTACTTTCTCACTTGGATGACGGGTGGTTTAACCCATCGGAGAAGAGAAGACCATCCAACTTGCAAGATGAACTAAAGCAATCACCCATGAGTTAGTGAAGATGGCAAGGCTAGTGGTTAGCTAGTACATGGTAGAAAATTTAGCTACAAGCCATTAATGAAGAAAAGCAAAGTATGAAGTAAATTGCAAGAAAGTAAAGAAAGCAAGTAAAGAAAGCAATTAAACTAGAACCAAGCTCAAGTAGAGATGAAGAGAATGGATGAATCCTTGCATTGCTTCAAGTTGTCACTCCTTGATGTACAAGCTCTCTCTCTCTCTTACAACTCTCTCTTGCAATGATTTCTAGGGAAGAAGAAGATCATAGAGAGCTACAAAAATCCTAGGAAAACAAAATTACAAAGCTTTACACTAATCTCTCTCTCTTCTCTGTTTATCTTTTCTCGCAGGTCAGG
Organism: Agave tequilana; assembly: GCA_038442645.1. NCBI lineage: Eukaryota > Viridiplantae > Streptophyta > Magnoliopsida > Asparagales > Asparagaceae > Agave > Agave tequilana. The sequence goes on along the minus strand of JAVJIF010022009.1, from coordinate 33,160 downwards.
TGCAGATATTTATAGGCTGAGAGAGAAGCTTCAAGACCCCTTTCTGTTGGCGCAAAATTCGGATCTCAACAAACCCAGATCTGCCGCGGGCGTGCGGCAAAGGCGCGGCAAAACGGATTCTGTTGGGAAACAGATTTCTGTTGCAGGTTGGTTGAGAGGTTGTTATCCACGTGGCCTTCTAGAGTCTTCAGTTGGCGCGCGGATCTCTCTGGATCTTGGATTCAAATTTGGGCTTTATCTTAATCTTAGATTTAATCCCTTTAATTATTGCTAATTAAAGTGATTATTGGGCTATCTCTCATTTGAGTGTGAACCTGCAAATATATAGAGAAGATGAGTGAAAATCATATATTTATTTGCAAGATGCATGGGGATTATGTGGTAAAATATGCAATATTGTGTATCAATCACAATGGCACTGGTCTTGGTTAGAGAGAGAAATTGAGAGAAGAATTTGGGGAAATTGAAGAAGGAGATGAAGAGATTGAGAGAGAATGAGAATTTGAGATAGAGAGATGGAGATTGAGGAAGAGGGAGGCAGAATTTTGAGAGGGAAAGGGGAAGATGAGCTTTTACGGCTGCCGTTGGTGCCAGGGGAAGAAGAAGAAAGGAAAAAAGAAAGAAAAAGAAAGAAGAAAAGAGGAGAGAGCAATTTAAAGGGGAGATATTTTGGGTCGGTTTCGTGTGGAGGAGAATAAAGGAAAAGAAAAAGGAAAGAAAAGAAAAAGAAAAAGAGAGGAAAAAGGAGTGGACGAGAAAAATGGGGAAAGAAAGAGAAAAAGGAAAAGAAAATATATAGATAAAACTCCAGATCCGGGGAATTTTTGAAAATACCAAAAATATCAGAAAAATGGAGTAATCTAAAAAGGTCTACAAAAATTCATAAAAATAGTGAATAATATTTTTAAGTAGATGGTGAAATTAGATTCAAGAAATTTAATCCCGTTTTCAAATAAAAAACCTTAAAATCTTCTGGCGATACTCGTCGATACCAAAACCAGTCAAACTTTAATAAATTCAGAAAAATCCTCAAAAATATATTTAGATTGAAAATGCAATTCTAATAGATAATTTGAATATGGTTTCTAGAAATTAAATTTTATTTGCGAATTAAAAATCTGAGAATCGATCGGCGATACTAGTCGATACCAGTTTTGAAGATTTTGCAGAATAATTCTGAAAAATTCTAAAAAATTATGAAAAATATAAAATATTGAAAAATGATGTTTAAAACTGAAATTGATCAAATCAGACTACTGAAAATACCAAATTGAGTAATACACTAGGATCGGGTCCACGACTAAGATTATAGTTAACTCCGAGTCCACGAATCCAGATCCAATGAAAAACAATCTCATAAATAATCATAAAATAAAAATACATACAGGAATCAAATAAAAAATACTATTAAAAAATCTAAATACGTATCAAAGTACGTATTCTGAGAATGGGGTGTTACATGATTCCTATGAAAGTGAGTTAGGATAGGTTAGATTAGTTTTTCTTTTAGTTTTGCTCGATGACGATCAAAAGATAGCTGTGGAGGTGTGATTACATTTCAATTTTGCATTATTATTATTAATATAACATTTGTACATTTATCCTTGATTATTCTTAATTAAACTTCGCTAACCCTCTTTTTGTTTATGGTGTGCAGTTTTTTAAATAGGAAGATAAAAATGAAGGAAGCATCTAATTATCTATCTAAATTCTGATTTCAATTTAAATCTATTTGAAATCAAGATGAAGAAAAGGATAGATCATCATCTCCATAATTCAGAGATAATCCCAATTGGAGACAAAGTAGAAAATCAACTTAATCAACTTAAATTCAGGTTGCTTAAGCTCTAAGTCAAAGATAAAAGGGGAGAATTTAAATTTAAACTCAGATTTGGAGATAACTTGCTTCCTAAGTTTTCTAGAAAGGATATTTTTTTAAAATCCAGAGTTAAAATAAAGATTCTAAGGATAAATCTTCTGATGAATGGATGAGATGAAGCCAGAGCAAAAAACACAACCTCATCTACCATTGAAAAGCCGCGGCTTCCCCTTTATTGTCACAAAAACACAACATTTCTCTGGCCTCTTGTATGGCGGTTGGGTGTGCATCTTTCACTGCCATCTACTTCTCCTATAAATATCACCCTAGAGGCAGTAGCAGAGAGTTATCTCAGAATCAATTCTAAAGATAATAACTTAGGATTTTTCATTAGTTTTTTTTTTCAATTTTATTTTGTAATTTTTTAGGGTTTAGTTCAAGTTTGATTTGTAAAGAAGGATGAAGCTTTTATAATTAAAGGTGACAGCGTCAATAATAAGATTCTTCTAATTTTCTTTTAAATTTCTCTTTATTGTTATTTACTTGCTTTCTCTTTATTATCATGCAATTTTTTTACCATGTGTAGATAATTTATGCCATGGCTTATGAATATCTATCCACCACTATTGCTAGTTTGTGTTAGATGATCAATTAAATCATATACATGCCTAAACTTTATAATAAGCTAATATTCTTGAAGGCACATCATAATAAATAATTAAATATATTATTTGCTAATACTAGTCAATGATTTTTCTTATTCTATGCTTAGATTGTCTTGATAGTTTAATGTTGAATTCTGATTATTCTTCTTATTCTATACTTGGAAGGCTTTGATGGTCTAATGTTAGGTCTTGATTAGTAATTATTTCAAATAGGATTTTTTCATCTTATTTTATCTTACTTGAATGAATGCCACTCCAAGGTATAAGTTTTATGATCCAAAGTGAAGTATATTCTAGCATAGGATAGTAAGTTAATGGTGGTAGATGATTAGTAAGTCTTTCTCTTTAGTTCTTTTCAAAATCCTAGTTTCTAATCAAATTTTATCTTCATCTTTTTATAGCTACCTCTAATATGTAACATAAAATTGTTTTTCTTTTAAAACGAAGAACTACTTAACCAATTTAGTGTCTAAAAATATACTGAAATGCTTCCATCGCATCTCTCCCTGAGAATCGATCTGTATATAGCCATTGCTACTACGGTTAAATTGTAAAAATTAGAGGTTAGTACAAATCAGAAAACACTTTCTTGAATTCTATCTTTTTTTTAATCACTTGAGTTTTACACTCTGAGTTCTCTCTCTTCGCTAAACACTCCCCCTTAAAACCTCCCAAACAGCTTTGCCAACGACAATGGCTTCTTGGAAGAAGGCTAATTCACAGGACGCCAGCTTAATCGCTGCTTTAAGAGGCAAGAAAACCATCGTAGGGTTATAGATTCCGCCGATCTCCACCCCTCAAATCCAGGTGTTGTTCTCTAACAGATCAATGAGGAGCCCTCCTTCTCGACGACTACTTTTGAACAAGTGCCAACAAGCATAGGTCCCATTTACCTGCTGATTGCACACATTTATTGCATTATTCTTTATTACATATCCATATTTATCATGAAATAAATTTGCTAAATTCTTTGTCTTAAATGTCTATTTTGCAGAAGATAATCATGGGGAGAAAGAGAATAGAATCAAATAAATATCAGTTAAATTTAGATTTAACTAGATCTATTTGGTTAGAGGAGGATGATCCCAAATCCAGTTGGTTAAATTCATTTTTGGTGAATCAAGTAGTTAAAGCTAAAGATCAACCGAGATAACATCTAATACAAAGTCCAAATCCAAAGGGATAAATGGATAGAGAGAAGATCAACGGATGAGATGATGCAATTTTGACTCAGATTCTAGCTGGATATGTTTTAATATTTGAACATAACTTTCGCTACCAGAGCTCAAACCTGATGATTTAAGATAATCCAGAAAGAGGACGTAAAGGGCTACAACTCTTAAGTTGATCATTATTTCTAATTCTGTCATTTGATAAGTTATATTTAGCAATCAATACGCCAATAAGCTGCAGATCAGAACTGAATATCCACATCAAATCAAGTTTGGAGATAAGGGGAGGATTCAAATTCAGAAATAGCCAGCTTCCCTTATCTTCATACTCCTCTACCTTTTGTATTTCTCTTATAAACACCTGCAATCTCAAAGGCAAAAGAGGGAAGGACCAAGCAGAGAGTAGAAGCTAGGCTATTCTGTAGTTTGTAACTTAGGTTTTTCGTTTTTTTAATGTAATTTTTATTTTATTTATGTAACTGAGAGGAGAGGAAAGTTTCATGAAGGAATGAGAGTAAGCTTGTACTGAAGATAATACCGGTGTAAGTAATCTTTCTTCCATTGTTATTTGAATCGAATCAAAATTTTCTTTTCTTTTCTATTCTTGTTTTTTTGCTTCCCTCTTTTGTGTTTGTGAATCCAAATGACTCCGATAGCCTCGATGTTGCCTTGCGCTTACAAGTGTCATTGATGGCTTATCCATTTCTATGGTAGTATAGCTTGCCCCTTCATTTCATAGTGTAAAACGGGAATGGGGAAGATCCTATTTGTCATACTTCGCACGCCTTCAAACAAAGGTACATCATCGATACGGGTCAAAGGTAAGCAGGCGCCGAAGAGGTAAGTACGTTTTGTAGATTTTAACTTTCTTTTCTTTAACTTTAGTTTAGATCACCAACACCACTATCTCCTAATTCTTTTATCACACTTTCCAATTTCTTTGTATATATCCATCTTCTATTTTCTCCACCTTCTTATTCTACCACTTTCTTCCTAACTTAACTGTAACTCCATTTTTCTCTTTTCTTTTAAGAAGCTAAAGAAGAATTTTAATCATTAACTATAGCATAAAAGAGAACTTACTAAAGAAGCTTCCATCCCTGGTCCCTCCTTGTGGATCACGATCCGCATAGTCACTTGCTATAGCGGTAGAATTGAGCACCTTACACTATTGTCATAAAAGTTCTGAAATTCTATATTTTTGTGCAGGTAAAACCTCAATCAAATTTTTTGCGCTGTTGCCGGGGAGGAACGGTAAGTAATCTTCTTTTAAGCTTACATTTTTGGTTAACTCTCTTCTTTATTCTTGGTGTACAGATTTAACAACAAGAAATTTTTGCTGCAGTGAACATATAAGTGGCCCTGGACTCTGCTCAAGAAAGCAGAGCCCAGAAGCCCTCAGATTTGCTACATTCTTGTGGCAATCTGAGTGAACTACTAACCTGTATTTTCTGCAGGTTGGCTGAATTGCATAGTTTAATATCTGTAGCATTTGTCTCCTTGTTTGACTCACTATATATACATTTCTAACACAACAGTAAAGTTGATTGTAAATGCTAAAAATGATTTAAACTTTGCATTTAGGCACGTGCCTATTTCATTACATTTTCTATTTACTGTTGAAGAGTGCTGGAGCCAAGGTATGTGTGCATAGCTTTTAGTATAAGGTTCATTCTTGTATGAAATATTGCTTTAGTGTTACTTTTTTCTATATACTTGTACACTGCACTAAATTAATTTAAGGGCTTGTCCTATAAACAAGATAAGGTGGGAAAGTCACTACCCTCCCTTAGCGCATAAACAATCTCCTCACTCGCTTACTCAAGCCTAATTAAAATTGAGTAGACGTTGGCCCTAGAGACATCTCAGACTCAAATAGGAGACTGACCTAAGAGGGAAGTTGATTTGAATCTGACTCTTGCAAAAAATCGGTGACTAAGGTTGGGGGTTTGAGGGGCGAAACCCTGAATGCTAGTGGTTTGGCTTAATTAGGCCCGTCGCTTTTGCGCAGATACCTCCTACCAATCTTGCCCATACTTTGCTGATTAACTTGTGGTCAGATTTAGCAATATACCCCTCGTGGACAGTCTAACCAGTTAGGAGTCATCTAGGTGTAAGGTTTACCCTAACTTACGTTAGATTTTTTTCTTTTTATTTGTTTGCTTTTTTGTTTGTTTTTCTTTGTTTGTATTTGACATTTCCTGTGTGATATGGCTAATAATAATAATTTTTTCAATTCTAATGGTAATCCATATTACACCCCGACCTCATTTTTGGATATTACCAACCTGGCATATCATAACTTTAACCAACCTAGTGTGCCGGATTGGACTTATCCGAATCAATATAAACCATATCCCCAATCTTATGATCATAATTTCCAGAATAATTTTAACTCTTGAGTCAATGGGGATTCACCTCCCCCGAGTCCAATGTTCAACCAACTTATCCTCCTTATCCACCTTGTCAACAATATTTTCAGGATTTATACTCAGTTTCACCAGTTCAAAATAGAAAACCATCAATCTTGAAAATGAGTATGTGTGAGTCTAAGCAACAATAACAAAATCTGACGTACTCACAATTTCACCACAAATTTCAAAATAACACTTCATCTTTTCAAGTCCACTCGCAACAAAATGATGAACCAATCGACTATGAAAAGATGCTTGAAGCCATGACTTAGGCTCAAATTGCTCGTAATCATGACATAGATATAATGGTCCAAACTCTCCATTCTCACCGTTTGACCATTTTTGATGTCGCTAACTATTCTGTTAGAGCCGAAGAATCATGTTGTTTTAAAAAATAAGATTTCATTTCAGCACACCCATTTGAACTTGCCCGAACTCTCAATTTTGAAAAAATGACATTTTGGCAAGTTATCCCTTTTCTGAATTAAACTTGAGAATGAATATGATCCTGAACCTCAACTTAGTGATTCAATTCTACTTCCTAATTCAATAATGACTCCGGTGTCTTCACCTGATTTCAATCTTTTTCCCGAGTCAACATTGGATCTTGTGCCTATTCATCATGAAATTGAGTCGCCAATCTTTTATGATCATCATATAGAACTTGACCAATTTCATATTTTTGAATGTTCCATTAACAAATTGGCAAGTTCTCATTTTTATGAAATTGAACTCAATGAGAAATATGACCTAGATTCTAAAATTTGTGATCTAATTCAAATTCCTAAATCATATTGACTCATGTTTTATTACCCAACTTGAGCAATATTTTAGAGCCAGTTTTGATTCCCACTCCTGTCATTCTTGAACTTGAATCACCAATATTAAGTCACATTCCATTGTGGGAAAATGAATATGGACTTGAGTTTTAACTTCTTGATTTGGACCCACTTCCTGAACCAATCTCGACTCCTGAACCTCTACTTGACTTAAGTTACTTTCCTGAGTCTGTATTAGTTCCTGTACTTCTTAAGTCTAAGTCAATTATTTCATCTTTTCACACTCCATTTTGGGACAAGAGAGCTGATAAAATTGACTCCAAAATTATTTGTGAAATTTGAAAATTATATAGGGTAAAATTTGTATAAAAACCGTTCATATATAAATCATTTTAGTCGGTTATATTAGAGAGGTTTCTGGTGGGTTCCTCTGAACTCCACACAAATTCGAGTGGGCTGCATTTCGTGGACCAATCAGACCACCACCGGAACCACCACCTTAAGGTAATATTTTCCTTCCCTTTCTTCTTTTTCATGCATCTATGCATTAATTCATACATTGAGGACAATGCATGAGATAAGTGTGGGGGAGGGTTCTAACATAACTTAGGTTTTCCATTTTTTTTAAAAAAAAAAAATTATTATTAACATTTTATTTACATTTAAAAAAAACTTTTTGAAAATAGAAACAATATTTTGACATACTTTTTGTAAGAAATTAAGTCAATTTTAAGGAATAAGATAATCATAATTAAAATTTTTTATACTTGGTCAAAATAAGATTATTTGTTTGACTCTTAGGGTTAGGAAGATAATTTGTCAAAGTAATTTAGTCTTGATTTTTACCTTGACGAAATATGCGCACTTTATACACTTACACACTTAGGGTTCAAAAATAAAAATTCTTATGTCTTATTAAAAAAAAAACTATATATGTATATCTATGAAAAATAAACAAATCTAATTATTGATTACCTAGGTGCGTTCGCCTAAGTAAGCCTTGGTATTTATGCAAAAGATGATTAAATAAGTTTGAAAAAAAAGAAATATATATATATATATATCTATAAAAATCCTCTGATTAAGCTGAGTATTTGTGCCTCATAAAGCATAAGTATTCACACCTAAAAGCAGTTCATATAATAAAATCCTTAGTTTTGTGGCCTTATTTGCTCGAGTCCTTAAGTCCTTGGGGTGTTTTCTCACCGATGCCCTAAGATCGTTTGGTTTGGGAGTCACTGATTAAAAGCTCGTTACATGGGTAGATTAGAAAGCCTAATAGAACTAAAGAATAATGCCACTAAAACTAAAATAAATATATATTTATATATATGTATAAATAATTAAGGCATAAGAGTTAGAGTTAAAGAACCTTTAGTGAAAACTTCACGGTCACGAAGGTAATTATGACTTAGGGTAAAATAATAGACTAGATGAGAAGCACAATTTGACTCCTTACTTTGATTGATTATAAATTTTTGAATAGAGACTAAGTTTAAGAATGAAAAATTCGGTTTTCCTACTTTAGATTGCTTAAATTTTACAATAATATTTTAAATATTTTTCTTTCAAAATGTGTTTTGAAAATATTAACATTTTCTCTTTCTTTATGGATTTTGAGGGTGCAATCCACTGAAAACCCTCACGAGACAAAACTCATCCTCTAGGGGTAACCTAGAGGTTTAATGGCTTGTTGCACAAGCTCAGTGCAATCGCGTGACCTGCGAAAGTGGTCTAATAATCTTTGGATTAGTTTTGTTGTTTTGCTCGAGGACGAGTAAAAGATAGGTGTAGGGATGTGATTGTACACATTTATTGCATTATTCTTTATTACATATCCACATTTATCATGTAATAAATCTGCTAAATTCCTTATCTTAAATGTCTATTTTGCAAATGATAATCATGGGGAGAAAGAGAATAAAATCTAATAAATATCAGTTAAATTCAGATTTAACTAGATTTATGTGGTTAGAGGAGGATGATCCCAAATCCAGTTGGTTAAATTCAGTTTTTAGTGAATCAAGTGGTTAAAGTTAAAAATCAACTGAGGATAACGTCAAATACAGAGTCCAAATCCAAAGGGATAAATGGATAGAGAGAAGATCAACGGATGAGACGAGGCAATTTTGACTCAGATTCTGGCTGAATACATTTTAGTATTTGAAAAGTCACCTAGAGGGGGGGTGAATAGGTGACAATGCTAATCAAGGGGAAAATTAAAAATTAAAGCTACAACTATCACCAAGCAAGAGTCACAAGATGAATGCAAGCAAGTAAGTATGATGAGCAATTAATAAGTGCAAGCAAAGTAGAGTAAGAATTGCAAGAATGTAAACCAATCGCAAACACAAGGATATGTTATCGAGGTTCGAGCACCCAGCTCTACTCCCCGCCTTCCCCAGAAGGATTCTAGCTACTTCCACTATCACAAAGATCTCAATTACAATGGAGTACCCAACTCCACAATCTCAGTACAAGAAATTTCCTTGGTAGTCAAAAGACCACAAACTCTCTCTTTCAAATATCTCTTCCCTTACAAAGGTCCTTAGAGAATATTGAGTAGGAATGAAGCTCTTTTGTGTGTAAGGAAAAGAAATTGAAATCAGAGAAAAACTTTTGAAAACCCTTCAGAAATTGAGAGAATTTAGCTCAAAAACCAAGAACTTTGAAAGCCTTAAACTTTTGAATTTTTAGCAATAATTGTTGTTGTAACCAATCTCTCCCCAAACACCCCTATTTATAGGAGAGGGCTAGGGTTTAGGGATAAAACATATTTACTGATGTTTAGGAGGTAATTAGATCAAAATATATCCTTAAACGAATTTTTAAACACAAAAGACAAAAAATAAACAGCTCTTAAAAAATCTGCCCGTTACTGTTCAACGGCTACATCGGTCGACCGGGCCGGTCGACCAGTAGTACAAAATTCCGACCGTTACAGGCTATCGGTCGACCGACCCCGTCGACTGATACAAACTGTGACTCAAAAATAAATATCGGTCGACTGCCCCGGTCGACCGACAGACATGCACACGGATACGTGCATTCTGCCAGGACCTCGGTCGACTGGTCCGGTCGACCGGACCAGCCTGACACAGCTCGGTCGACTGTCGGTAGACTGCCGGTCGACCGGATCAGGTCAGAAAACGAAATAAAGACAGAATTTTGAGAAGAAAAATATTTTTAACAAAACTATTTTAAACAGGAATTCAGTATGTAACATAAAAAGAAATTTGTAGAAGAAAGATTTTGTACTAAAATATTTTTGTATATTTTATAGGAAATAAACTAAGAAATAGTATATGCGCAAAAACGTGTGTGATTGAGCTTCAAACCTAATCTCTATTCTTTAACATACTATAAACTGAAAAACAAAGTACATGAAGACTTCTTGTGCTATCTTCAAGTCTTTGAGCCATCCAATGCCTTGCTAGAGCCTTCTCTTCTATGATCCTTCCTTGATGTGCAATTTGCCTTCCTTGCTTTGTGGAACTTAGAAGTTCTTGCAATAGCTAAGCGAATGGTCTCTAAACATGGTACAAACCTGAAACTTATCTTAACAAACTTGTTAGTACCAAATAGCTCATATTTGGTTTGTCATCATCAAAACATAAAACAATTGGAGAGTGTAACCTCTTGGGCCAACAATCTCCCCTTTTTGATGATGACAAAACAAATAGGCTATTAACAAAATATAGGGAGGAGAAAGCTCCCCCTCAAATTATGCTATACATAAAACACAAGAATATGCTCTAGATGCCAATAATTGAAATGACGCACCAATTATTGAAACTAATTAAAAACAAATATATAAAGCACAAAAATTGCTCTTGATACAAAAAATACCAAAACAACTAAAACACAAGAATTCATAAAACCAAAACATATAAATTCATAAAACAAATTTTTTTAAAATTAAAGCATATAAATTCATATGGAACCAAGACCAAATGAACTTATTTTTGTCATGTAAACTTATTCTCCCCCTTTTTGTCATACATCAAAAAGGGTTATGAAAAACATGTCTATTCAATAATACAAACATTAAGTTCTCCACAAATAAACGAAAATCTAGCAAAATCAAGAGGTTTAGTGAAAATATCGGCTAGTTGTAAATCCGTGGAAACATAATCAATATCTATATCACCTTTCTCAAAATGATCTCTAAGAAAGTGATATCTAATCTCAATGTGCTTGGTCTTACTATGTTGATTTGCATTTTTGGTCATGTGTATAGTACTAGTATTATCACAAGATATTTTTATATGATCAAAGTGCAAATCAAAATCAAGGAGAGTATGTTTCATCCAAAGGACTTGTGCACAACAAGCCCCGCGGCAACATACTCCGCCTCGGCGGTTGAGAGAGCTACGGAATTTTGCTTCCTAGAGGACCATGAAACAAGACAATTACCAAGAAATTGACATGTCCCACTAGTACTCTTTCTATCTACTCTACAACCCGCATAATCGGCATCCGAATAACTAGTCATTGAAAAATCTATAGTTTTTGGATACCAAAGACCCATTCCAATTGTGCCCTTAATATAACGAATAATGCGTTTTTACCGCAATAAGATGAGACTCTTTAGGACACGATTGAAATCTAGCACAAAGACACACACTAAACATGATATCCGGCCTACTTGTCGTCAAATATAAAAGACTTCCTATCATGCTTCTATATATTTAATATCAACATTTTTACCTTGTTCGTCCTTATCAAGCTTGGTTGTAGTTGCCATTGGAGTGTTGCAAGCCTTTGATCCTTCAAGCCCAAACTTCTTTACTAGCTCCTTTGCGTACTTGGCTTGGTTAATGAAGGTTCCGTCTTGCAATTGCTTGATTTGGAGTCCAAGGAAGAAATTGAGCTCACCCATGGAAGAAATTTCAAATTCTAGTTGCATTACCTTCTCAAAATCCTTGCATAAAAGCTCATTAGTAGATCCAAAAATTATATCATCAACATAAATTTGCACAATTAAAATATCATTATCAACATACTTAGTAAAAAGAGTTGTGCCTACTTTGCCTTTAATAAAATCATTTGAAATGAGAAAACTAGAAAGCCTTTCATACCAAGCTCTTGGAGCTTGTTTCAATCCATACAAAGCTTTATCAAGTTTAAAAACAAAATCGGGATGAACATGATCAACAAAACCGGGAGGTTGAGCAACATAAACTTCTTCATTAATAAAACCATTCAAAAATGCACTTTTCACATCCATTTGAAAAAGTTTAAAATTTTTAAAACATGCAAAAGCTAGTGTCATCCGTATGGCTTCAAGCCGTGCTACGGGTGCAAAGGTCTCCTCAAAGTCAATTCCCTCAACTTGAGTGTAACCTTGGGCCACTAACCTAGCTTTATTCCTAATGACATTTCCGGACTCATCCATCTTGTTTCTAAAGATCCACTTAGTACCAATTATTGGTCTATCGTGGGGCTTAGGAACAAGGTGCCAAACTTGGTTGCGCTCAAATTGATTGAGTTCCTCTTGCATGGCAAGCAACCAATATGGGTCCGTCTCGGCTTCGAGAATGCCTTTGGGTTCAAAATGAGAAATGAAAGCAAAGTTACCACATAGGTCATGGAGTTTGGAGCGCGTTGTGACTCCTTTAGATGCATCACCCAAGATGAGCTCCTTAGGATGATTTGTAGCGTATCTCCAAGCTTTAGGAAGCGGTTGAGTGCTTTCCTCCTTATCCTCTTGAACTTCACCAATAGGATCTAGCTTTTCTTCTTGAGCGGGTGAGTCCTTCAAGGATAGTCTCTCCATGTCTTCACCTAATGGTTCAAACTCTACAACATTCTCAACAAACACATTAGATTCTTCAAACTTAACATGCATGGATTCTTCTATGGTAAGAGAAGATCTAATGAAAACTCTATATGCTTTGCTAGTAGAGGAATATCCAACAATGATAGCCTCATAAGCCTTAGCATCAAATTTACCAAATTATCCTTAGTATTTAAAACAAAACACTTGCATCCAAAAACTTTGAAATATGCAACATTAGGTTTTCTAGAATGATACATTTCAAAAGAAGTTTTTGAAGAATTTTTGCATAAATAAATACGATTCGATATATAGCATGCGGTGTTTACGGCCTCGGCCCATAAATATTGAGGGAGGTCATACTCACTTATCATTGTCCTAGCCATCTCTTGAAGTGTTCTATTTTTCCTTTCTACAACTCCATTTTATTGTGGAGTTCTAGGACAAGACGTTTCATGCTTAATTCCCTTTTCATCACAATAAGTCATGAAGAGTTGGTTAATAAACTCACCACCTCTATCACTCCTTATTCTCAAAATCGGAAAACCTTTTTCTTTTTCAACTCTTTTCGAAAAATCTTAAAATGAGAAAAAGTTTGATCTTTATTTTGCAAAAAGAAAACCCAAGTAAAACGGGAGAAATCATCAACCAAAACAAATGCGAATCTACTTCCATTTAAACTCTTAGTTTTAGTTGGTCCAAAAAGATCCATATGAATTAATTCTAAAGGCCTAGTTGACATGATATCCTTGATTGGTTTAAAGAAGACTTGGTTTATTTCCCAAGTTGGCACGCACTACAAATGCGGTCTTTCTCAAAGTCAAGCAAGGTATACCCTTCACCAATTCCTTTGAATTAATCCTAGAAATATGGTCAAAAGATGCATGTCCTAATCTTCTATGCCAAAGCCAAGAATTTTCATCAAAAGCATTCAAGCATTTAGTAGAACAATCTAAATTAAGCATGTCAATAATATAAACATTATTATCACGAAAACCGGTGAGAATACAAATATCGGATTTAACATCAAAAATCTTGCAAGAAGTATCATCAAATACAACTTTAAGTCCACGATCACAAAGTTGACTAATGCTAAGCAAATTATGTTTCAAACCATCAACTAAAACAACATTCTCAATAATAGGAGATGCACCAATTTGAATGTTACCTATACCGATGATAGTTCCTTTGGAGTCATCCCCAAAGGTGACGGTGCCACCTTCCATGTACCTTGATAGGGTTGTGAAGTTGTTGATATCCCACGTCATGTGTCTTGAACAACCACTATCAAGGTACCACCGCTCCCTACGTTTTGGAGCCTTGGTGTGTACCTACATCAAACATTTTAGGACTTGATTTTGGTACCCACATTTTCTTGGGTCCATGAGGGTTAGAGCCATTAACCCAAACAAGATTATTTGAACTATGCAATTTATCATAACAAAATTTAGCTAAATGTCCATTTTTGCCACAATAAGTACATCTATACACTCTACCATATTTAAAAGCATAGTGAGTGTGTGATTTGTGAGCATGGGCATTGTGAGCATGAAAAGATTTAGCATGAGAAGTATTATTTGAAGTGTGAGCATGTGGAATTTAGCATGAGAATCTTTAACATGAAAAGTGTGCTTTTTGGAAAACTTTTCTTCAAGCTTCTTGGTGTTAAAAGCACAATCTTTCAAAACCTTTTCAAAATCAACCATTTTGGTTTTTAAGGAAGAAATTTCTTTATTATCAACAATAGGGGTTTTACCCTTACAAGAAATCTTATAAGCGTCAAATTCATTTTGAATAGAAACAAGATTGGAAGAAAGATCATCTTTTTCTTTTGAAACCAAAGCAAGTTGATTTTTAAGAAAAGCAACTTCTTTTTGTAATTTGAAGCATTCCATTTTCTTGTTATCATAAGTTTCGGAAAGTTCTACAAAAGCATGAACTAGAACTTCCTTACTTACATCATCATCTTCATCATCAAAGGATTGAGAGGTTACCTTGGGTGTGTTTGCCATGAAACACATGTTAGCTTGATCCACCTCCTCTTCGGACTCGCTTTCCGAATCCCATGTTGCTTTGTAGGCTTTCTTTTCCTCCGGCTTCTTTGGCTTGAAGGAGGAAGTCATTTTCTTCTTGAACTCCGGACAATCCGCCATGATATGTCCGGGTTTGCGGCAATTGTAGCATATGATCTTCCGCTCCTCTTTGCCTTCGAATTTTCTCCGGAAGTTGAACTTGTTCTTTCGGTATAACCTCTTGACATTCCGCACAAGTAGAGTTAGCTCCTCATCTTCTTCTTCGTCATCTTCATCGTCATCATTGGTGGATGAAGTCTTGAAGGCTATGGATTTCTTCTTTGAAGTAGTAGCCTCATCTCTTGCTTTCTTCTCCATCTCATGGGTCTTTAGGTTCCCAATGAGACTAATGATGTCCATCTCGTCCTTGTCATTTAATTCCTTTAAGGTGGTGGCCTTGATCTCCCAAGATGGAGGAAGAGCCCGTATCACTTTGCGCACCTTTTGATCGTTGGAGATGACGTCACCTAAAGAGGAAAGACCATTTGTAATTTTAGTGAAACGAGTAATCATACAGTCAATGGATTCATCATCAAGCATTTTAAATGATTCATATTGAGACCTCAAGAGATCTATCTTAGCTCTCTTGACTTGTGAAGTCCCTTCATGTGTGACCAATAAGTGTTGCCAAATCTCATAGGCGGATTGGCAATGAATTACCCGTGTAAGGTCATCCTCATTCAAGGCGGTTAATAGGGAGTTTTGGGCTTTGGAGTTAGCCTCATATTCTCTAAAGTTGAAGTCGGTCCAAGTGCTCTCATCTTCATTGGGTGCTACATAGGGTTTGGTCAAAGACTTAGCCACTAAACTACCTAGTGATTGCAAAAAGATAGTCATCCTAACCTTCCAAATAGGGAAGTTGAGTCCATCAAATTTAGGTGGGGTTTTAATGTTGTCGGCCATGTTTACTAGTGTATGAATGGATGAATGAAAATGTTGATTAGCAATATTTTAAGGATCTCTCTATGGATGTTAAGCCAAACCTAGAGTCCAAGCTCTGATACCAATTGAAAAGTCACCTAGAGGGGGGGTGAATAGGTGACAATGCTAATCAAGGGGAAAATTAAAAATTAAAGCTACAACTATCACCAAGCAAGAGTCACAAGATGAATGCAAGCAAGTAAGTATGATGAGCAATTAATAAGTGCAAGCAAAGTAGAGTAAGAATTGCAAGAATGTAAACCAATCGCAAACACAAGGATATGTTATCGAGGTTCGAGCACCCAGCTCTACTCCCCGCCTTCCCCAGAAGGATTCTAGCTACTTCCACTATCACAAAGATCTCAATTACAATGGAGTACCCAACTCCACAATCTCAGTACAAGAAATTTCCTTGGTAGTCAAAAGACCACAAACTCTCTCTTTCAAATATCTCTTCCCTTACAAAGGTCCTTAGAGAATATTGAGTAGGAATGAAGCTCTTTTGTGTGTAAGGAAAAGAAATTGAAATCAGAGAAAAACTTTTGAAAACCCTTCAGAAATTGAGAGAATTTAGCTCAAAAACCAAGAACTTTGAAAGCCTTAAACTTTTGAATTTTTAGCAATAATTGTTGTTGTAACCAATCTCTCCCCAAACACCCCTATTTATAGGAGAGGGCTAGGGTTTAGGGATAAAACATATTTACTGATGTTTAGGAGGTAATTAGATCAAAATATATCATTAAACGAATTTTTAAACACAAAAGACAAAAATAAACAGCTCTTAAAAAATCTGCCCGTTACTGTTCAACGGCTACATCGGTCGACCGGGCCGGTCGACCGGTAGTACAAAATTCCGACCGTTACAGGCTATCGGTCGACCGACCCGGTCGACTGATACAAACTGTGACTCAAAAATAAATATCGGTCGACTGCCCCGGTCGATCGACAGACATGCACACGGATACGTGCATTCTGCCAGGACCTCGGTCGACTGGTCCGGTCGACCGGACCAGCCTGACACAGCTCGGTCGACTGTCGGTAGACTGCCGGTCGACCGGATCAGGTCAGAAAACGAAATAAAGACAGAATTTTGAGAAGAAAAAATTTTTAACAAAACTATTTTAAACAGGAATTCAGTATGTAACATAAAAAGAAATTTGTAGAAGAAAGATTTTGTACTAAAATATTTTTGTATATTTTATAGGAAATAAACTAAGAAATAGTATATGCGCAAAAACGTGTGTGATTGAGCTTCAAACCTAATCTCTATTCTTTAACATACTATAAACTGAAAAACAAAGTACATGAAGACTTCTTGTGCTATCTTCAAGTCTTTGAGCCATCCAATGCCTTGCTAGAGCCTTCTCTTCTATGATCCTTCCTTGATGTGCAATTTGCCTTCCTTGCTTTGTGGAACTTAGAAGTTCTTGCAATAGCTAAGCGAATGGTCTCTAAACATGGTACAAACCTGAAACTTATCTTAACAAACTTGTTAGTACCAAATAGCTCATATTTGGTTTGTCATCATCAAAACATAAAACAATTGGAGAGTGTAACCTCTTGGGCCAACAGTATTTGAATCATAACTTTCGCTATTAGAACTCAAATCTGATGACTAAAGATGATCCAGAAAGAGGACGTAAAGGGCTACAACTATAAGTTGATCATTATTTATAATTCTGTCATTTGATAGGTTATATTTAGAAATCAATACGCCAATAAGTTACAGATCAGAACTGAATATCCACATCAAATCAAATTTGGAGATTATGGGAGGATTCAAATTCAAAAATAGCCAGCTTTCCTTATCTTCATACTCATCTACCCTTTGTATTTCTCCTATAAATACCTGTAATCTCAAAGGCAAAAGAGGGAAGGACCAAGTAGGGAGTAGATGTTAGGCTATTATGTAGTTTATAACTTAGGTTTTTATTTTTTTTTAATGTAATTTTTATTTTCTTTATGTAACTGAGAGGAGAGGAGAGTTTCATGAAGGAATGAGAGCAAGCTTGTACTGAAGATGACACCGGTGTAAGTAATCTTTTCTTCCATTGTTATTTGAATCGAATTGAAGTTTTCTTTTCTTTTCTATTCTTATTTTTTTGCTTCCCTCTTCTATATTTGTGATTTCAAATGACTCTGATAGCCTCGATGTTGCCTTACCGTTACAAGTGTCGTTGATGGCTTATGGTGATGGATATCCATTTCTATGGTAGTGTAGCTTACCCCTTCATTTCATAGTGTAAAACGGGAATGGGGAAGATCCTATTTGTCATACTTCGCTCGCCTTCAAACAAAGGTACATCGTCGATACGAGTTAATGGTAAGCAGGCGCCGAAGTGGTAAGTAACTTTTTTAGGTTTTAACTTTCTTTTCTTTTAACTTTAGTTTAGATCACCAACACCACTATCTCCTAATTTTTTTATCACTCTTTTCAATTTCTTTGTATATATCTATCTTCTATTTTCTCCACCTTCTTATTCTACCACTTTCTTTCAAACTTAACTGTAACTCCATTTTTCTCTTTTCTTTTAAGAAGCTAAAGAAGAATTTTAACCATTAATTATAGCATAAAAGAGAACTACTAAAGAAGCTTCCATCCCTCCTTGTGGATCACGACCCGCATAGCCACTTGCTATAGCGGTAGAATTGAGCTCCTTGCACTATTGTCATAAAAGTTCTGAAATTCTGTACTTTTGCGCAGGTAAAACCTCAATCACCGGCCGAGGGGCAGCTTCTCCAGATGTTGGACTGCTTATAAGTGGCTCGACGCACAAAAGGTGGAGGTGGCTCGTGAGCGCGAAAGAACCGCCTTGTAGAGAGATGCCGCCACCCGCGTCCAAAACCAGCTCCTCACCCAGAGTAAAATTCTCAAAAAGGCCAAAACAAGGAGCTCCAATGTGAAGGAATCTTCTCACTGCTGGGATTGGCTCAGATGTTGTGAAATTTTTCGTGTACTGCACACAAATTATAAAAATCGAATCTTGCCTTTAAATTTTTAGAAAATAGCATAGTGGCAAGAAAATGGTCAAATCCACAGAGACTTATAGAAAACCACAAATTTTAGAATCCAAATTTCAATTTTTATCTAGTTGGAAGTTTGGCGATTGAATGAATTGGATTTTGGAATTGTTTTTACAATTAAGCTTCAAGATGAATTAGAATTAAAGAGATGAAAGAAGAAATAAAAAGTATTAACCTATGAGAGGCATTAGTTGAAAATAAAATAAGAAAAGATGATTGAAAGAGAGGGAGTTAAGAAAAATGGAACCCGAATTTAACACAAAAGTTTTGGTTCTAATCAGGTTTGATTGTGAAGAGGCCAGCTCCCTGAGCTTTCTTTCCCACATTTAAAAATGATTAAAAATAAAACAAAGCATGAAAACAAGCACAACACCAAAAAAATTTAAAATATAATAAGAAACTTCTCTGTTGTATTAAGCTTGCACTAACCATCTTCAAAGTACAAAGGAATTATATAAACTCTCTTAAAGAAAACAAAAATACATCGTTCTCTTCAAATAGAACACTCTTGTAAGCTCTTAATTAAGCTACTGGTTAATTTCCCTCCTCCTTTGTTGGTTATCTCCACTTTTATAGAGGCAAATGCTGTTGTGTTTGTTTGGATTGAGATTTGATTATTTTACTGAGATCTTATTGGCATGTTGTTGGGATTTCTACTAAGATCTTTTGGCATGTTGTTGGGATTGTTCAATATCCGTCAAAAAAATATATATATATTTAAACTTAGATATTCCAAGAACATTACTAAAATCAATGAATGCATAACATGTGATGTTTTGCCAACATCTTATAAAATGGTTAGTTCAAGTTTTTACAAAGAAGAATGGTGATAATGCAGTGTCAGTTTGCAGTAATTATGCTTGAATATAAGACACAATACACCCCCAAACCTACTTTTGCTAGTCCTCGAGCAAGCAAAACTAAAAGAAGAGAAAAATCATAATCCATTTTCGCAGAAATCGCAATTGCACTTAGCTCATGCAACAAACTTTTAAACCCCTAACTTTCACACTAGTGTACGAGTTGTGTCTCGTGAGGGTTTGCAGTGATGTTACCCATACACATCAAATTTTTTCATAGAATATTTTAGATACTTTATTACTAGAAATTCTAAGCCCATGGTTACAACATATTAGCCCAACTTTTAATTCTTTCTTCAAGTAACTAAGTGAAATCACTTAGAGGGGGGGGGGGGGGTGAATAGGTGATAATGCTAATCAATGCACAAATTTAAAAATGTTATGATGCAACGATCACTCGAAATAAGACTAGAAGCCGAATACCCCGTGAAGGGCTCTGAACTCCTTCCTCGTGATTCCTCTAGATAAGAGTTTGAAGTGCACAATGCAATCTTATTGTATGAGTATTGATCGACAATATAGCAAAGAATATAAAGCAAGTAAATAAAGCAAATAAACCAATCGCAAACACTGAGATTTGTTTCGAGGTTCGAGCACCCAGCTCTACGTCCCCGCCTTCACCCAAAAGGATTTCCAACCACTATAACTTTCACAAAGAATTACAACCACAAGGGAGTACCCAACTCCTCAATCACATCCTCTAGTCCAGAGGAAGTGGAGCCACAAATACAAGAATATCTTGGTGATCAAAAGACCACAAACCCTCTTTGAAAAACTTTTTTCCTTACAAAAACCCTATAGAATAATGTGTAGGATTGAAACTCAAGTTTTGTAAGTGAAAAAGAAAATGAAATTGAAGAGAGTTTTGAACCAAAAACTTCAGTAAAAAAGAGAGAATTTGAGCACAAAAACTGAGAGCAAAAACTTCTTTTGAAAGCCTTTAAAATGATTTCTTTTGCAAAGGATTGTTGTAATCACCTCAACCCTACTCATCCCTATTTACAGGATAAAGCTAGGGATTAAAGAGTAAACTGATATAATGAATAATTAGGAAATATTTGACCCAAAATCAGCCCTCAAATTCGTTTAGAGAGAAAAATCACATTTTAAAACGTGTTTAATAAACTAGCCGTTAGGGCTGAAATCAAGCTCACGGTCGACCGGCCGGTCGACCGGGTTTTCAAAAAATTTAACCGTTGCAAGCCCACGGTCGATCGCGCCCGGTCGACCGTAACAAACAGAAACATGGGTGCTTTCAGTCGACCGAAGGTCGGTCGACCGATATGGGGTCCGGTCGACTGCCCGGTCGACCGGGAAACGTGCACACATGCACGCACCCAAACGATCAGAAGCACGGTCGACCGGTCGGTCGACCGTTCTGACCTGAAACAGAACCAGTCGACGCCCGGTCGACCGCAACAGGCCAAAAACAATTCTTTTGAAAAATGTTTTGAAGATCTTGATAATTTTCAAAGTACTTTTGATCAAGACTTGATATACTATATAAAATAAGTTTGTAAGTAATAAAATATGTTTAAAAATATTTTGTATATAGGAGAAATTTCTTTTAGAAAAATCATGTGCACAAAATATTGTGTGTGGGGAATTTTGAGCTTCACACTATCACTATTCTTTAACATACTAAAATTATAAAAACTGAAAAATGAAGTCTCTGAGCCGCGCTACACAAGCTAGAGCCTTCTCTCATATGAAAACGTCCTCTTACGCCATTGCCTTTTCGCATCATAATTCCTTGCAATAGCTTAGAAAGGCCATCATGAATAGTACTAACCTGAAACTCATTCTAAACAACTTATTAGTACCATATAGCTTCTATCTGTTTTGTTATCATCAAAACTTAAACAAATGGAGAGTGTAAACCTTTTGGGCCAACAATCTCCCCTTTTTGATGATGACAAAACATATAGGCTATAACACAAGAGATAAAGGGATATAAAAACTCTCCCTCAATTTATGCTATATTAAACAAGTATAAAACATACACAAACAAGTCATGATACACAAACAAGTCATGAAACAACAAAAAGTCATCAAAACATAAATCAAACATATTTCTCCCCTTTTTGTTATACATCAAAAAGGGATATGTTAGCAAGAAAACTTTCTTATTCAATAACACAAACATTTAGTTCACCACATATAAAAGAAAATCTATTATAGTCAAGTGGTTTAGTGTAAATATCGGCAAGTTGCAAATCAGAAGAAACATAATCAATCTCAATATCACCTTTCTCAAAATGATCTCTAAGAAAGTGATATCTAATCTCAATGTGCTTGGTCTTACTATGTTGATTTGCATTCTTAGTCATATGAATAGTACTAGTATTATGACAAAATATTTTTATATGGTCATAATGCAAATCATAATCAATGAGAGTATGTTTCATCCAAAGGACTTGAGCACAATAGGCCCCCACCGCAACATACTCCGCCTCGGCGGTTGAGAGGGCTACCAAATTTTATTTCTTGGAAGACCATGAAACAAGACAATTACCAAGAAATTGACATGTTCCACTAGTACTCTTCCTATCCACTCTACAACCCGCATAGTCGACATCCGAAAAACTCGTCATTGAGAAATCTCTGGTTTTCGAATACCAAAGACCCATTCTAATAGTGCCCTTAATATAACGAATAATGCGTTTTACCGTAATTAATTGAGACTCTTGGGACACGATTGGAATCTAGCATAGAGACACACACTAAACATAATATCCGGCCTACTAGCCGTTAAATACAACAAACTACCAATCATGCTTCTATATAATTTTATATCAACACGCTTACCTTGATCATCCTTATCAAGCTTGGTGGTGGTGGCCATGGGAGTGCTGCAAATTTTTGAGTCTTCAAGCCAAAATTTCTTGATGAGTTTCTTGGAGTACTTGGCTTGACATATAAATATCCCATCACGCATTTGCTTGATTTGGAGTCCAAGAAAATAATTCAATTCACCCATTAATGACATCTCAAATTCAAGTTGCATGCATTGTTCAAACTCCTTGCAAAGTAACTCATTAGTAGAACCAAAGATTATATCATCAACATATATTTGAACTATAAGAATGTCACTATCAACAATTTTAGTAAATAATGTAGTGTCTACTTTGCCTTTAACAAAATTATTTGAAAGAAGAAAACTAGAAAGCCTTTCATACCAAGCTCTTGGAGCTTGTTTTCAACCATACAATGCTTTATCAAGTTTGAAAACAAAATTTGGATGAACATGATCTACAAAACCGGGAGGTTGTTCAACATAAACTTCCTCATCAATAAAATCATTTAAAAATACACGTTTTACATCCATTTGAAAAAGTTTAAAATTTTAAAAGATGCATAAGCTAGTGTGATCCGTATGGCTTCAAACCGTGCTACGGGTGCACAGGTCTCCTCAAAGTTAATTCCTTCAACTTGAGTGTAACCTTGGGCCACTAACCTAGCTTATTCCTAATAACATTTCCTGACTCATCCAACTTGTTCCTAAAAATCCACTTAGTACCAATTATTGGTCTATCGTGGGGTCTAGGAATAAGGTGCCAAACTTGGTTACGCTCAAATTGATTGAGCTCTTCTTGCATAGCTAGCAACCAATATGAGTCACCCTCGGCTTCGAGGATATTTTTGGGTTCAAAATGCGAAATGAATGCAAAATTACCACACAATTCATGAAGTTTGGAGCGAGTAGTTACCCCTTTTGATACATCACCTATGATGAGATCTTTGGGGTGATTTGAGGCGTATCTCCAATCTTTAAGAAGTAATTGTGATTTTTCCACTTCATCCTTTTGAACTTCACCAATGGGTTCTTGCTTGTCTTCTTGAATGGGTAAGTCCTTCAAGGATATTTTCTCCATATCCTCACCTAATGAGTCAATCTCTACAACATTCTCAACAATAGCATTAGATTCTTCAAATTTAACATGTATAGATTCTTCAATAGTATGAGATGATTTATTGAATACTCTATATGCTTTGCTAGTACTAGAATATCCAACAAAGATTGCTTCATAGGCCTTAGCATCAAATTTATCCAAATTATCTTTAGTATTCAAAACAAAACACTTGCATCCAAAAACTTTAAAGTATGAAACATTTGGTTTTCTTAAATGATAAATTTCAAAAGAGGTTTTGAAAGTATTTTTACACAAATAAATACGGTTTGATATGTAGCATGCGGTGTTTACGGCCTCGGCCCATAAGTATTGAGGGAGCCCATATTCACTTATCATAGTCCTAACTATTTATTGCAGAGTTCTATTCTTTCTTTCAACTACTCCATTTTGTTGTGGAGTTCTAGGACATGACATTTCATGCTTAATTCCTTTTCATCACAATAAGTCATGAAGAGTTGGTTAACAAACTCACCACCTCTATCACTTCTTATCCTTAAAATCGAAAACCCTTTTTCTTTTTCAACCCTTTTTCGAAAAATCTTAAAATGCGAAAAAGTTTAATCTTTATGCTCCAAAAAGAAAACCCAAGTGAATCGAGAAAATTATCAACTAAAACAAAAACATATCTACTTTCGTTTAAGCTTTTAGTTTTAGTTGGTCCAAAAAGATCCATGTGAATCAATTCTAATGGCCTAGTTGACATGATATTCTGATTGTTTGAAAGAAGACTTGGTTTATTTCCCAAGTTGGCACGCACCACAAATGTGGTCTTTTTCAAACTTCAAACAAGGAATACCCTTCACCAATTCCTTAGAATTAATTCTAGCAAGGTGATCAAAAGATGCATGTCCTAATCTTCTATGCCAAAGCCATAAAATCTCATCAAAAGCATTCAAGCATTTAGTAGAACAATCCAAATTAAGCATGTCAATAATATAGACATTATTTTTATGAAATCCAGTGAGAATACAATCATTGGTTACAATCAAAAATTTTGCAAGAAGATTCATCAAACATAACTTTGAGACCACGATCACATAATTGAATTACACTAAGCAAGTTAGTTTTAAGCCAATCAACAAGAACAACATTTTCTATTAAAGGAGATGCACCAATCTTAATGTTACCTATACCGATGATGGTGCCCTTGGAGTCATCTTCGAAGGTGACGGTGCCACCTTCATCGTACCTTGATAGGGTTGTAAAATTATTAATGTCCCATGTCATATGCCTTGAACAACCATTATCAGGTACCACCGCTCCTTATGTCTTGGAGCCTTGTGTGTACCTACATCAAATAATTTAAGACTTGATTTTGGTACCCATATTTTCTTGGGTCCTAAAGAGTTAGTGTTCGAACCCACACAAGATTATTTGTCCTATTTATATGATCATAGCAAAATTAGCTAAATGGCCATTCCGGCCACAATAAGTGCATCTATAAATTCTTCCATATTTAAATGCATAATGAGATGTGGCTTACGAACATGTGAATGTGAGCATGAGTAGTTTAATATGAGTGACATGTGATGTGTTGTCATGATGAGCATGAGAATTTTTAGCATGAATTGTTTTATCATTTTTATCATGAGGAGTGTGCAAATGCTTCTTTGAAAAATATTTCTTCTAATTAGTAGTGTTAAAAGCACATTCTTTTAAAACATTTCCAAAATCATTGATTTAGTTTTTAACAAGGATAATTCATTTTCATCAATTTTAAAAATTTAGCTTTACAAGCAACTCTATAAGCATCAAACTCTCTTTTTGTTGAAATAAGATTGGAAGAAAGTTCATCCTTTTCTTTTGAAGAAATTGCAAGTTGATTTTTAAGCATCTCAATTTCCTTTTTCAATTTTGAACGTTCTACCTTTTTATCATCAAAACTTTCAGAAAGTTCAAGAAAAGCATGTACTTAACATTTCTCTACTTATTTCATTTTCATCATCAAGTGGTTGAGTAGTTACCTTGGGTGTGTTTGCCATGAAACACATATTTGCCGTGTCGACTTCATCTTCGGATTCACTTTCAGAATCCCAAGTGACTTTGTATACCTCTTTTCAACCGACCTCTTTTGCTTCAAGAAGGAGGTCATCTTTTTCTTGAAATCGGGACAATCGGCCATGATGTGTCCTGGTTTCCGACAATTGTAACATATGATCCTTTTCTCCTCCTTCCCTTCCTATCGCTTTCTATAGTTGAGCTTATTCTTACGGTATATTCTCTTTACATTTCTTACAAAGAGAGATAGCTCTTCATCATCTTCTTCATCTTCTTCATCATCGTAGTTAGAAGAGGAAGACTTGAAAGCTATTGACTTTTTCTTTTGAGGGTACTGCATCTTCTCTAGCCTTCTTCTCCATCTCATGAGTCTTAAGGTTTCCAATAAGACTTATGAGCTCCATCTCGTCCTTGTCATTCAACTCATTCAAGGTGGTAGCTTTGATTTCCCATGACGAAGGAAGAACACGAATCACCTTGCGCACCTTTGGTCGTTGCTTATTTCATCACCTAGAGAAGAAAGAGCATTAGTAATCTTAGTAAACTTGGTAATCATATTATCAATAGATTCATCTTCTAGCATTTTAAAACTTTCATACTGGGAACGCAAGAGATCTATTTTAGCTCTCTTGACTTGTGATGTTCCCTCATGAGGACCAATAAGGTTGCCAAATCTCAAAGGCGGATTTGCAATGGATAACTCGTGTTAAGTCATCCTCATTCAAAGCTAAAAGTAGGGCATTCTGAGCCTTTGAATTAGCTTCATATTCCTTGAAGGTAAGTTCGGTCAAAGTGTCCTCCTCACTTTCGGGTCTACTGTAAGGCTTGGTCAAGGACTTAGCAACTAGACTACCTAGAGATTGTAGAAAAATAGTCATCCTAACTTTCCATGTGGGAAAGTTGAGTCCATCAAATTTGGGAGGGGTCTTAATATTATCGGCCATCTTAATAGTGTATGATGAAGATATGAAAATAGTAATTAGCAAGTTTTAGGATCTCTCTAAGGATGTGAAGCCAAAAACTAGAGTCCTAGCTCTGATACCAATTGAAATCACCTAGAGGGGGGGGGGGGTGAATAGGTGATAATGCTAATCAATGCACAAATTTAAAAATGTTATGATGCAACGATCACTCAAAACAAGACTAGAAGTTGAATACCCGTGAAGGGCTCTGAACTCCTTCCTCGTGATCCTCTAGATAAGAGTTTGAGATGCACAATGCAATCTTGTTGTATGGTATTGATCGACAATATAGCAAAGAATATAAAGCAAGTAAATAAAGCAAATAAACCAATCACAAACACTGAGATTTGTTTTGAGGTTCGAGCACCCAGCTCTACGTCCCCGCCTTCACCCAGAAGGATTTTCAACCACTATAACTTTCACAAAGAATTACAACCACAAGAGAGTACCCAACTCCTCAATCACACTCCTCTAGTCCAGAGGAAGTGGAGCCACAAATACAATAATATCTGGTGATCAAAAGACCACTAACCCTCTTTTGAAAAACTTTTCCCTTACAAAAATCCTATAGAAATTAATGTGTAGGATTGAAGCTCAAGTTTTGTAAGTGAAAAAGAAAATGAAATTGAAGAGAGTTTTGTACCAAAAAATTCAGTAAAAAAGAGAGAATTTGAGCACAAAAACTGAGAGCAAAAACTTCTTTTGAAAGCCTTTAAACTTGATTTCTTTTGCAAAAGATTGTTGTAATCACTGTTGACTGATTTTTCCTGCACACAAAAATTAGAATATTAGATTAAGAATAGATCAGTGTGAGGTTCTCAGTTCTAATCCGCGGTAGCAGGGCTATGCGGGTCGTGATCCTCAAGGAGGGACTGCGATGGAAGCGTTAAGCAAGTTTCTCTAAAAATTTATTTTTTTTAGTTATTTTGTTAGTCACGATGGTATTTACAATGAAAAGTGGTATTTACAATGAGTTGTGGGAAAGAATTGTGGAAGATGTGGATTTAATCTACAAAAAAGAAAAGAAAAGAAAATGAAAGAAAACTTATCTCTTTAGTCTGCTTGCCTTCGATCCTTTTGCGACGACTTACTTTTTCTCAGAAGATTTGCAAGTATGGCGTATAGGATGTTCGTCGCCATAAGCCATCAAGGGATCTTCGTTGGCTAGGCAGTCTCGAAGCAATCGGATCTCACGGATTACAAGTCATCAGAGAAACAATGACATAGAACAAGATTAGAAAAACAAAGATAAAGCGAGAATAAGGAAACAATGAAACAAGAATAAAAACAAACCAACCTCGAGCAGATTTTTATTAACAATGGGGGAAAAATAAAAACTTACACGATGTCACCTCAGTACAAGTATGATTCCTTCCTCCATGAAAGCATCTCCACTCTTAGTTACAAAATTTACAAAATAAAATCTAACCTAAAACCTAAACCCTAGCTTTTGGCCCTTTGCTGGACGCTGGACGACTCTGTACGTTGCACTGCAGGGGATATTTATAGGTGCAGAAGGAAGTAGAGTCCCATCACAACTCCCCTACGAAATCTGGTACTCTGGATCAACTAGATTGCCGCGGAAATGCCGCGGTTCCGCGGCATTTTGGTGGCGGCTGGCACGCGCTTTGGCGCGTGGCTTCGTCTGGTCCGTCCATGTGGGTGCCTGCTTCTGGAAGTATGATCCTGGCTCTTCATATTGGGATTTCGATGTAACTGGGAATCAAGTTATCTAGATTTTGAATTCTCCCAATCTCTTTTAAACGAATTTTCTTCTCATTTGGCTTTTATGCTCATCCTGCAAGAGTTTAGGGTTGGGTAGAATTCTATCCTTCCCTCATCTTTAATAATTGCAACTTTAGCCCTTGCATAATTGCACTTTGACAATTGATATTTGCACTTTGACTCTTGGGCTTCAAATATGGGCTTTTGGGCTTCATTAAGCTTTATTTATTATAAAATAATAATTCGAGGCCTGCACACAATAAATTACAAAATATTAATAAATGTGCAGAATTAAATGAATAAATATGAAAATGTGATGGTAAATATGATGATAAAAATGCACTTTTCACTACCAATCACACCCCCACACTTATCTTTTTGCTCGTCCTCGAGTAAAAATCAAAGAGAAAAAAGAAAAGAAAAGTTAATCTAACCTAACTCACTTTCGTAGGAATCACGATTGCACCTAGCACGTGCAACAAGCCGTTAAACCTCTAGGTTACCCTAGAGGACGAGTGTTGTCTCGTGAGGGTTTTCAGCGGATTGCACCCACAAAATCCATAAAAAGGAAAATATTTGAATTATATTTGAAGAGCCTAAGTAGTCTATAAGTTTTAGGATCCTCATTTTTATTCATTCTTCAAACTTAGTCTTTATAAAGTTAATTGTTTTCCATTTTAAGTAAGAATTAAAATTGAATTTCTAATATAGTCTTTTTCGTTACCAAAAATCATATGCATCCTTATGTTTTACTAGGAATTCCTTAATTTGGACTCTCATGCCTCTTTATATATATATATATTTTTTATTTTTTTTAATATGTATAACGCATCTAATTTTCTTTCGTATAAGCATTAAGGCTTCTTGAGGCCCTCATACCTAACTAATTGACTATTAGATGTGTTAATACATATATAAGTAATTTTTCCTTAATTTCCTTAGGCTTTCTAATCCACCCATGTAACGAACTTAAAGTCAATGACTCCCAAACCGGTTGGCTTTAGGGCACCAGGTGAGAAAACACCCCGCGGACTCAAATTCGAGTGAACTAGGCCCCAAAACTAAGGACTTTATTTTATTTACTCACTTTTAGGCATGAATACTTATGCTTCTTGAGGCACATGTATTAGCTTAATTGGTGATTTTTTTTTCTTTTTTTTTTTTTTTTTTTTTATGAGGCACAAGGTCTTTGTCTTAGAATCCTAGATATGCATTTGGTATGCATATTTCATTAAGGTAAAAATCAAGACTAATTACTTATTCAATTTCTCCTCCTATACTTAAAAATTCAACAATTTATTTATTTTGACCAAGTTTTAGAAATCCTAATCATGATTTTCCTAATCCTTAAAACTAACTTAGGTTTTTTTCAAAAAATAAGTCAAAATACTGTCCTTTTTATAACATTTTTTTTTAAATTTTTTTTATTAGCAAATTTTGTTAGTTTCTACTATGTAGTATGTTAGTAAAGCTCACCCCCACACTTATCTCATGCATTGTCCTCAATGTATGAATGAATGCATATATGCATGAAACAGAACAAGGGAAGGCGGAAGTTACCTTAAGGTGGTGGTTCCGGTGGTGGTCTAATTGGTCCACGAAATGCGGCCCAAACAAGATAACGTGGTAGTTCACGGGACCTACCTTTATTGACCTTTTTTTATTTACATATTTACAGTCCCCAGAATGAATAGGATCATGGAAGATCCTCTCGTGAAACTTACTCCCTTTACATGACCAGTCCTGGAAAATCATCACAGAGTCATGGTCTATACCTATGTCCAACAAAAGAATGTGACTTGGTAAAATGGTTGACTTGGACTCAAGAATGATAGGTTCAGGATCTAATACCGACTCAGGAAAGAAACTCAAACCAAGTAAAGGTTCAGGAGTCGGGCTAGGATCAAGAAGTGGGTCCAAGTCAAGAAATTGAAACTCAAGTCTACAATCATTTTCCACAATGGAATGTGACTCAATGTTGGTGATTCAAGTTCAGGAATGATAGGTGTGGGAATCAAAACTGACTCTAAAATATTACCTAAGTCGGGTAACAAAACAGGAGTCAATAATGATTCGGGAATTTGAACTTGATCATAAATTGGGAATCTAGGTCACATATCTCATTAGTTTCAATCTCATAAAAATGGGAACTTGTCAATTTTTCCATGGGACTTTCAAAATTGCACAATTGGTCAAGTTCAATATGATCATCAAAAATGGGTGATTCAATTTCATGATCTATGGGTATGGGAATAAATGTTGGCTCAGAAAATTGGTCCAAATTGGGTAAGGATACTGGAGTCAATATAGATTCGAAGATGGAAACTGAATCGCAAAGTTGGGGATCGGGTTCACATTCACAATCTAATTCAATCTCATTGAAATTAAAACTAGCCAATTTGTCCAAGGATTGAGATTGGTCCAGTTCATATTGATGTGATGAAATTGAATTTGATCAAGGTCTTCTAGATAGGATGATTCTTGGTTTCTATCAACTTGCTCAAGAATGTTGGAAAGTCTAGAAATTTGATCATTCATTATATCTTGCAACCGATCCACTTTTTCTTCTAACCCATCGAATAGATCAATGGAGGACTGAAACCTTGGTGATGTGGGAAAAGACGTATATGAAGATAATGGTTGAACAGGTGGTTGACCATATGGCTCAGGGGTGTTGAATCCCCATTGACTCTGTGAAGAGTAGTGATGATTATTCCAATCTTGTTCATAGTATTGGGGCTGGGGCATGTAATGATTCGGATAAGACCAATCTGGCACACTAGGTTGGTCAAAGTTATAATATGCCGGGTTGGTAATATCCGAATAAGAGGTTGGTGTGTAATATGGATCCTCATTAAAATTGAAAAAATTGTTGTTATAGGCCATATCACACAATCACAAACAAAAGAAAAAAAAACAATCAAAAAAGAAAAATTTCTAACCTAAGTTAGGGTAGACCTAGACCTAGACGACTCCTAACTGGTTAGACTGTCCACGGGAGGTAGGGTGTAGACTTTGACCACAAGTTAATCAGCCAGGTTAGGGCAAGAGTGGTGGGAGGTTTTCCGTCAAAGACGTTCCTTAATTAAATAACCACCAATCTTCGGGCTTTCGGCCCTCAATCCCCTTCCTAGACACTGATTTAGCAAGAGTCAACTTCCAACATTCCTCCTTAGGATAATCTCCTATTGAGTCCGAGATGTCCCTAGGGCCAACGTCTACTAATTTTTAAGTTAGGCTTGGGTTAGTGAGTGCTTGGGATATGATTTTTGGGCTAAGGAAGGGTGATGAAATCCCCACCTTATCTTGTTAATGGGTTATGCCCTTAAGATGAATTAGTGCAAGTGTACAAGATAAATAGATAAGAATCACTCAAAGCAGAAGATCAACCAAGAGATGAATCCTATTCTACATGCAATGCGTACGTACCTTGCGTCTCCAGCACTCTTCAACAGTAAATAAAAATAATGAAAAGACACGTGCCTAATATGCAAACGTCTAATCAAATTTTATTTTTAACAACCAATAATTTACTGTTGAATTATTAGCAATTTACAGGTATATCACAGAACAAATCAGAACAGAACAGAAAGCAGAATTTTTACTTGAAGCACCCTGCAAAAAATTGGATCAGTAATTCACCACTGTTGCCGCGTTTCCGCGGCTCTGGCCGCGGATCCGCGGCAAAACAGTGGGTTCTGGTGCTCTGCCTCCGAGGGCAGAGGCACAGAATAGCAATATGTCCACTGCTGCTGCTATGTTTCTGTTTCCTGTTCTCCAAACCTGCAAACAGAAAAGAATAAAGAATTAGTTAAAAATTAAATTTTTGTTTTAGAGATAAACTTACCGTCCCTCCCCGGCAACGGCGCCAATTTGTTGACTGATTTTCCTGCACACAAAAATAAGGATATTAGATTTTGGAAATAATAGTGTGAGGTTCTCAGTTCTAATCCGCGGTAGCAGGGCTATGCGGGTCGTGATCCTCAAGGAGGGACTGCGATGGAAGCGTTAAGCAAGTTTTCTCAAAAATTTATTTTTTTTAGTTATTTTGTTAGTCACGATGGTATTTACAATGAAAAGTGGTATTTACAATGAGTTGTGGGAAAGAATTGTGGAAGATGTGGATTTAATCTACAAAAAAGAAAAGAAAAGAAAATGAAAGAAAACTTATCTCTTTAGTCTGCTTGCCTTCGATCCTTTTGCGACGACTTACTTTTTCTCAGAAGATTTGCAAGTATGGCGTATAGGATGTTCGTCGCCATAAGCCATCAAGGGATCTTCGTTGGCTAGGCAGTCTCGAAGCAATCGGATCTCACGGATTACAAGTCATCAGAGAAACAATGACATAGAACAAGATTAGAAAAACAAAGATAAAGCGAGAATAAGGAAACAATGAAACAAGAATAAAAACAAACCAACCTCGAGCAGATTTTTTATTAACAATGGGGGAAAAATAAAAACTTACACACGATGTCACCTCAGTACAAGTATGATTCCTTCCTCCATGAAAGCATCTCCACTCTTAGTTACAAAATTTACAAAATAAAATCTAACCTAAAACCTAAACCCTAGCTTTTGGCCCTTTGCTGGACGCTGGGGACGACTCTGTACGTTGCACTGCAGGGGATATTTATAGGTGCAGAAGGAAGTAGAGTCCCATCACAACTCCCCTACGAAATCTGGTACTCTGGATCAACTAGATTGCCGCGGAAATGCCGCGGTTCCGCGGCATTTGGTGGCGGCTGGCCACGCGCTTTGGCGCGTGGCTTCGTCTGGTCCGTCCATGTGGGTGCCTGCTTCTGGAAGTATGATCCTGGCTCTTCATATTGGGATTTCGATGTAACTTGGGAATCAAGTTTCTAGATTTTGAATTCTCCCAATCTCTTTTAAACGAATTTTCTTCTCATCTTGGCTTTTATGCTCATCCTGCAAGAGTTTAGGGTTGGGTAGAATTCTATCCTTCCCTCATCTTAATAATTGCAACTTTAGCCCTTGCATAATTGCACTTTGACAATTGATATTTGCACTTTGACTCTTGGGCTTCAAATATGGGCTT
>JAVJIF010022008.1:0-55232 GCA_038442645.1 Agave tequilana | reverse complement strand
TGAAGATATAGGAATTTGTAAACCAAAACTATTTTTTCCCAAAAATATTGTTTTCTTAATTTTTCAATTTCAAAACTTAAACTTGAGTATATGCTTGAAAATCTTGATTGAAAACTCTCTCTCATAGGTCCTATTTATAGGGAATAGGATGAAAATATTAGAGACTAAGTCTAATTATTAAAATTGTGATTAAGCTCAAATAAAGTAAATACTACCCATTTAGAATAAAACGAAAACCAAAAAAGTTTTCAAAAACTAGCCGTTTGAGGCCAAGTCAGGCCGCGAATGGCCTGACAGTCCGTTGCCTAGTCGATCAACCAACGACTATATTTCTAGCCGTTGGGGCTTACCGGTCAAATGCCCCAGTCGACTGTTTTCAGAAACAACAATTTTTGCTCTGCACAACTAGCGGTCCACCGCCCGATCGACTGACCAGGAGAGCTATTTAGCTCTCAGGCCAACATTTGACCGCCCGGTCGACCATGTGCATAAGCACTTAGCTTGTGTGCACCTCAGTCGACCTCCCGGTCGACCGTGTGCATAAGTCAAATGGCTTATAACGCATCCGGTCGATTGGCCTAGGGCCAAAAACACATTTTGTTTTATTATTAAAATGCATTTTAAATTCAAATAAATTTATATAAATTTCATAAAATTAAGTTCTTATAAATACATTTGAAATAAAATATATGGGATTAAAAACCAACACATATTATAAACATGTGAATTTGTTTTGAGATGTCAAAATAAATTTTGAATAAAACTTGATTTTCTAAACAATAAACTTTAAAAAACACAAACCGGTTAAACCAAAATGGGTTAAATCAAACTGAAACTTTTAATCTTGAAAACAAATATCAAACTTTATTGAGTAGGTATGTGTGTATAAGCTTGAGCAATCAGAACTAATCTATGTTTTATAAAAATCTAAACATCCTTACAAAGTAGAATCTTCTTTTTGAAACTATTCTTCTTCATCTTGACTCGATCAAATGCGTTCGTTTTGACTTCTTCTTGAGTACTTGATATGATCTTATGCTTGAACTCTAGAATCAGCACTAATTAGCTTCAAAACTTAACTTGAGTCTCTTGTTGAAGTTAGACACTAAATATGATGAAATCTGAAACTAAAGCAATACAAGATTATTAGTACAATAACTACATGAGTCTAATCACCATCAAAACTAGAGTGATCGACCTTGGGCCAACAGTTGGTTGGGTGATCATGTCTTGTATGATATAGTTGATTATTCCTTAATCATGTGCATGTTAATTTGGTGATAGTAATGAGATACACTCATTATCATGATATATGACTTTTGTGTACTCATTCATGATTGTGTATATATGTATGTACATATTATAACTATTTCATACATACATAAATTTTGTGTGATTCTGCTTATTATTGTAAAACATGCACGGACACATGCACAGATACATGTTTCTGTGCATCTCTTTAGCGCAATTAGTTTTATGATAAGCTTTATTTTGCTTTAATATAGCTATTGGTATTTTTTTAAAACAAGCTTATGAATTTTTCATACTAATTTTGATGATTATTTAGTTTTGGTAGCATTTCTTATTTTAATATTTTAAAAGGGGGAGAAACTTTTTAAATGGATTGTTTTAAATTGTTTTGATTTCAATTTAAATTTGTATTAATTTGTTTTAACTTCAAACTTAAAATTGTTTTAACTTCAATTGGTATTTAAATTTGAAATTTTCAAAATTATATTTTTTCTTTACCCTTTTGTTGATAAAATAACAAAAAGGGAGAGAGAGAAATTTGGAGTTTTTATATATGCATGTTTTTATATGCATATATGTTTGCCTGTTTATTAATGTTTTATTTATGTTTAGAGCTTTATTAAATATCTTTACATATTATGTTTATGTAGGAGATAAGGAGAAGTTTTTATAGATCTTCTCTACTCCATACATATATAAACTCAATGAGTTTTATCATCATCAAAAAGGGAGAGATTGTTGGCTCAAAGGCCCATCACTCTAGTTTTGATGATAATTAACTAATGTAGTTATAGTAACTACTGAGTGAAAAAATTTATTAAAACTTTAAGGGAGTATAATAAGAATTACCTACACCTCACGCTGAAAACACAAGCCTTTGATGACCACCAAGAACAACGAACCTTTGTGGCTAAGCTTCTCTCACGAATTTCTCACCTTGATGAATTACACCTTTAGGAATTACAATTCATAGAATTCTCTTGGAATACATTGAAGGCCACCCCTAAGGGGTTATTTATAGATCATAAAACTCTCATAGTTGTAAAAAAACTCTTCAATTAGAATAAAAGAAACTTGAATCCAACTCGGACTCAAAAACACCTTCAATCAGAATAAAGGAAACTTGAATCCAACTCGGACTCAAAACAGATCCAGAAAAGGAAACTGCCAAATTTGACATTAATCAACCTTCACGACGTATTCGCGTCATAATCCTAACAATCTCCCCATTGACATTAATCAATGATTCATGTATTCACGATTGCAGGCACAGTTGCAGTGTAAGACACAGTGCAGTGTATTGCAGCAAAAAAGGGCACAGGTGTAGGCGCAGGCATGGGCGCAAGTGGAAAAGCACAGTGCAGTGCAACGCAGCGATTAAGACGCAAGTCCGGACTCTTTATTAGAAGGGGGATTGTTTAGATTTGTGTAAACAAATAGTCCCACATTGGCTAGACAAGAGGATGGTCTTGGGTATATAAAAATTTGGGCTTATTTGGGCTACCACCTAGAAAGCTAGCTTTTAGAATGGTGTCCCGAGTCCTTGCAGCCCTCGGGCAATTGACTCCTCGGAAGGAGATGTTCTCAGAGGGGCAGCCCTCGGGCCAATTGACTCCTCGGAAGGAGATGTTCTCAGAGGGGAGTTCTGCCAGTTGTTGTCTTCGGGAGTTTCTGATGAAAAGGAACATGTGTCATGATCATGATGCGGGTCAAAAATTGATCACTACAAGTGTCATCTACTAAGGGTCTGTTTGGTTGTCGTAATTGGTCGTAATTCGTAAGACGTTAATTGGTAAAATCTTTTACAGTTGTAAATGAGTTACATGCACGTAAGTTTTATCGTGTTTGGTTGGTAATATAAAGTTGTAAGTGAGAAAGTGTATTGTATCTTACGACGTTTGGTTGTCGTAATGTGTAAGTCGTAAGTGAAAAATTGACCACAAAATTAACTATTTGATGATTTTAAAAATTTTAATATTGAAAATGAATATTAAAAATGCTAAATATTTAAATTTTTTTTAATAATAACATAAAAAGAAATACAAATTTGTATGACCACAAAATTAACTGTAACTGGGCTGCAAGTGAGTGGTAGTTGGGTTGCGTGAGTCTTTTATGAATTACGGTCCAAACAAATACCGTAATTGTAACTAGGTTATAAATTATTTATGAATTACGGACTTTTAGTCTTTTACGATGAAACAAGCAACCCTAGGTGTCACAATCCAAGTGAGTGGTGTATTTTTGACTACTACAACGCAGCTGGGCTGGCATTTATAAGCCGGCCATGGTGCTCAGCTGTTTTTTCTGTTTTTTCCCTCCGCGAGCAGCTAGATGTTGAAAGCAGAGAAGATTCTTCCCTTCTTTGCTAGGACATGACCTTTTTGGCAACAAAGGAGACTAAGGAATGAGAAGTGACAAGTCCTTCATGAGATCTCTCTCTCTCTCTCTCTCTCTCTCTCTCTCTGAGAGCATTGACCTTCACACTGGTTTGGAGACAAAGGAAGGTACAATAAAGTTAATAATATTATTCCCAAAGTCCATAATGAAGGAGGCAAGACATCTGTGTGGAGTGGACTTTTGAATTTGTAACTTTTACTACCTACTATATTGTAAATAATTTTCTAGGGGCCCTTGAGTTGTAAATAATTTCTTTTAAATCCATTGTGTAGTGCCAATTCTTTTCTTTTGGGTTTCTGTATTTTTTATGTCCATGCAGTGCTTGCACTTTCTATTTTGAAGCCCAGTGCTTGACGTAAAAGTAATGAGTTTTTGATAGAATAACTAGTTAAAATTAAGAATAAGAAATCATGGTTACATGGAGACTGAAAGAAATTTGAGAGAAAGAATTTTAGCAGTTCATTTATACAGATGATAGATCTAGGAAAAACATTTTAAAATCCAAGTAGCAAAAAAAGACAGTTTTCTTTTATATTTGGTCACTTTTGTTTTTGACAAGTTATTGCTGCTGTCAAGTATCAATCAGACAAAGGCCATTAATGCCAACACCGACAAATATCATCCTATAACTTGTTTTTATTATAAATCTGAAAGTCTAAGGGAAATATGTGAGTGAGAAATGAAAAAAAAAAAATGTAAAAGCGCTGAGCGAAATTGAGTTTTATGTAATTTTTATTTGATGTTTGTTTGTAACGTGAAAGAAAGTGTAAGTAAAAAAATATAACGTATTTTTCGGTGTTCGGTTAGTAACGTGGAGGTGGAAGGGAAAAAATTGACCATATATTTGACCGCAAAATAATATTAAATTAAAAATTAATTCTAAAATAACGTTTTAGAACTGTAATTAGTCTGCACGTGAGATTTACATGATATTAAAATTAACTGTTTTGAGTTATAACTTATTACAAGTGAAATTTATATGATCACAAAATTACTGTAGCACCCTATATTCTGAAAGTGAGAAAATGATAGCGTAAAAGGGATGTGTAAAAGAAAAAATGGAAAGAAAAAAAAGATTTTTTCTATTTCTCATTTTTGATTCAAAACAAAAAAAAAAGACAGTAAAAAATGAGTTTTCTCACTTTCCCACTTCCCTATTATTAAACACTCATGTTGAACCAGGTTACACAGACACCCCAAAGTTCACGAATGACCATAGGGGTCGCCCTTAATTAAGGATATTGTTTTACCATTTGTATGTGGATACGTCGTCCTATACTTTTACAATTAACGTATTATTCTCGTATAATATGAATTTATAAGAAGTTCCATATGTGTCAACGTCTATTTCTAATAATTCGTTAACATACCCACAGTACTTGAATGATTACTGAAGAATAATACTCGTGGTCGTAAGAAATGGAGAATTAATACAAACTTCCTGACTAGTTCAAGATTTAGTCCTAAATCAAACCATTTGACCTGAGTTGTTTTGACTTGTAAAGATTAAAGCTGACTATTTCCATTATGATTTTCATTTAAAGCGAACTATGATTTTTATACGGTTAATTATCTGTAACATATCTATTGTACTTTTAATCGCGTATTTTACTGATATACAAATAATATTTGAAAACATATGTATTTAATCGCTGAATCTTTGTTTGTTTTGTGAAATGTTCAAACTGTAATATACACTGCACATTCCCCGTTTCCATAGAGGTAATAATACTATTTATACTATTTTTTATATTATCTTATATTATCGCTCTATGAATTATGGGTGGCGTCCTCATGAACTGTGGCTCCTACTCTAATTAATTGCCAGTGTAACTTACAATTTATCGAGTATAAAAAAATAATGGAAATATCGTTACTTAAAAAAAGAGGATTTGAGGACACAAAATACTGATCCCCAAAAATTTCCCATCCCCAAAAAATTGAAAAAAAGTTGTGATCAATGAGTTGGCTTTCCAAAGCATCTTCACATGCGTGTTGTTTTGCAAGGACAGGCATGTGAGGGTGAGGATATTAAGTCAATTGCGTGGGACACTGTCCCCTTTAACATGAAAGTGAGGTGAGGGGGGGGAGAAGAGCAAGCGAGAAGACGTGGGGGGTGGCTCATGTTGTCCAAAAGGTGAGCAGATCATGCCAAGGCCCATCCCATTTTCTTGCACAAAACAGTGATATTTCAAACTCCTCCCCCACAAAAATACAAGCTTTGCTTGCGTCTGAGAGGTGTCAATGGGTCCATAACTTGCAAACAAAAATCAAATTCTATTGTCTTTCAAAAGGAACAAA
This sequence comes from Agave tequilana, assembly GCA_038442645.1. Lineage (NCBI taxonomy): Eukaryota > Viridiplantae > Streptophyta > Magnoliopsida > Asparagales > Asparagaceae > Agave > Agave tequilana. The sequence continues at coordinate 49,280 of JAVJIF010022008.1, read as the reverse complement.
AATCTGAAAGTTGTCCAAGGGGAGAGCTCTGGCAAGTAAAGCCCCACTCCTATCGTGTGTACTAAAGGTCAATACTTTGGATGGTCTCTTTTTCTTTGATTAACAGTGACAGAATTGTTCTTTTCAGCAGATGTTGCATTTCAAGTTTGAATGGCCAAGACTTGGGCGCTACGTTTTGAGGAAAAGGAATATCTTTAGGCTTTTTATTGTTGGATGTGAGTATTCACCTTTGTTACCAACTTTAGGCATCCAGATGGATGACAGATAATAAGCGTTGCGTCCGGCTCTATGAAGGAATGGCCATTTGCAATGTTTTTTATGGCTTAAAGATAAAGAAAATTAATACCTACTTTTTTCCAGTGCACAGTACATGTAGTGGTTAGATTTTAACTCTCATCAAGATCACGACACGTGTTCTACCGCCTGGAGACATCGCTTCTCTGCCAACGGGCCCAGCTTATATACAAGTCTAACATGAGCCCAAAAAGAAAGCCTCCAGCCTCGCCCCAATGTCACATCCAGTCAGACATTACTTATCCGGATCCACTATTTAACCGGAGGCGTGCAACCCTCCGAGGACTCCAATAATCAGTACAAGGATCCTTTCCGGAGCTACCCAAGACTCCGACATGAAGACCCTCCTAAGCCTGCTACTCCTCCGCTGCTTACAGCTGGATGGCTCGATCACCGCGATTTGCGAATCCAACTATGCTGCCAGATCATCCTCACGATCCAGACGTTATAACACCCATATATCAATGCGGGATGTTATGGATAGTATAGGATATCTCTGCATGATTATCTCAACAATCAAACAACGTGCTTCAGGCGGTTACGAGAAATTCATAACGTGTAAATCATGCAGTTATGTAGATTCGAAATATCTGCACCCACGATGATAACTCAGGTAGGTATAAATACATCTCCCATTTTCATCAAGAAAGGGGTAAGCTTGTGATTACCACTGAGAACGTCATTCATAAAGTATTCTTTACTTTTTTCAAAGAAGGATATGTATTCTCACGTCTGAGGGTCTTCGGACGGCATCACACTGGTGCTCCTGACCTAATAGATGTTTCTTTCTCTTCTGTGTTCTTGACAGGATCAGTCGGGAGCTTCCAACTGTCTGTGACGAAAATTTCCCACCACAATATATCCACAAGAAATGTGCCTCAAGTATAATTCGAGATGCTTATACAATAGGTAGGTGGGTGCTTATGAATAAGCCTGTACTCATTTTCGAGTATACCACTTTATACATCCTAGGTGTAACATCAAATAGGTACATAGAGGTCTTATACCTAATGGTGTTTGGGCTTGATATATTAGGTATTTGGCTTGATATATTAGGTATTTGAGAATATTTTTGCTGAAAAGAGGGGGGAAAGGGTTATTCATAATCAACTCATTGTTTTAATGGGAATTGCTTAACAAAGAGCTGGGTACAAGAGGACCTTCAGATAAGAGATATAAACTACTGCCAAGTAAAATGTAGTGTGTTTGGAAGGGGACTTGTACCTAAGCATTCTATCCAAATGAGATCGAAGTAATAAGGCAGATAACTCTCACTTGTTATGTGGGTAGCTTGACAGAAACCGTTGGTCTCCCTTCACCAGCAAACGCCTACAAGATCCCAAGTTCTTCTCGTTTCCAGTACTAGGCAAGTGAGAACTGAAATGAGGGCAGAAAGGAGGCAGGAAAAAACGAGCAAGAGGTATGCAGCTCATTAAACTTTTGAGCAACGCGCTTCCAAGAAAGCCAGAGTGAAGTTCCCGAAAATAATTTCACGTCTGTAGCATCTAATCTTTTGTACACACTTCTATTCTCTCTTTTTAAGTAAAACTGTTCATCATCAAAATGTGAGAAAAAATTTGAGATGACTCATTTACAATGCAACAATTGATGAAACACCTTCTGTGCGATCTTCCATGTTGCTAGCTATTGTTGTTGGCCATCCAAAGAAAGCAAAACCAATCTGTCATTAGAAGCAGCTAGAGTGTAGTTGCCTGAATCTTCTCCTGCTAGTAATGCAATCCCTCACCTAAATAAACAATGAAAGTACCAGCCGAAGCAAAAACAGTGTGTTCTTCAGGTTAACCTAATGGATAAGCAAGTGAAACTACTAATGGATTCGTTAACACTTTGACGAGTCAGATGTCAGTCCAAACATTAGGAGACGAATTATGTCGAAAAGAAAGTATTTGAGGGCTCAGGTTCATGTTTTAAAATTCTTCTTCTTCTTTTTTTTTTTTAATTTTTGGTCACAAAGACCTCAATGGCTATCTGGGTCTGGCTCTGTTACAAATACCCAGTACCCGGATCCTAACCCGGTTCCTACCCCAACCCGTACAATACCTATTTCCGAGTGGGTATTTACTGGGTCTAAAAGTTGGACCACTCATAAAATTGGGTAAGGTCTCGTGCCTTTCGTGTAGACCATAGGCGGACCCGGACCCGAACCCGGACCCCACCCTTTAGTCATTGGATAGGGAGGGGTATTGATCACATTCATGATTACACTTAATGTGTCAACTTTTTCCACTCTCAATGATTATAAAGACAACACATTCCTGTTCCATTCTGTCATAATTATGCTCTTATTCATATACATTCTTGACAATTGTTCTGATTAGGCTGAAAGTGCTGTTGCGATGTTTGTTCTTCGTGAGCCAAGTGCTGTTGCTGGGGCCATCACCATTACGTGTCTCATGATACGTTATCATGATAGTTACCGTCTTCAATGTTTTCTCAAATACGACACTCGTCTCTCATATAGTTTCTGCGTAGTTCATTCGTAGTAGCACAACTGTTGCACTATTGAATTTGATGTCTGCTGCTGCTGCTTCTTCTTCTTCATCTTCTTAACATATACAACATGGCATGTATTGTTGTGTTTGTATTACAGTGTAGGGTATTATCAATATTGTGCTTCTTTATCTGTGCATCTATGCTCTCGTCTATACAATATGTGTGTGTGTGTGTTTCTTTATCTGTGCATCTATGCTCTCGTCTATACAATATGTGTGTGTGTGTGATATGTGACCTATCTACGTGTTGGGTTAGTTTCATGGCCTATTCCTCTTCTTGGTGTCCAGCTTGTTTTGGTATTCCTGAGTCTTGATTCTGTATTCTGATGCAATACCACACATATCCAGGTCCAACCATCACAAGGCCATTAACTAGAAAGACACCACACAACTTAACCAAGTCAAATACAAACATAAATAGAACTATAATTAGTTTTATGAATGAAAACTTCCTATATCAAATTCATAACCCTCCTTGGGGAAAAAAAAAGGACAATCTAACATAAATCAATAATCCCAAGAAGATACATCATTATCATCATCTTCAAAAATGATGTATTCTTTTTTTTTTTTTCCTTCTTCTTCTTCTTCACTCTCCACAAACTCCTCTTTGCTGCATTCTCTCTCTTTCATTTTATCAATACATTCAAGTTTCAAGGTCCTCTAATAATTGGGGGAAAAAACTCCTTAGATACTTGAAAATGGGAATTAACAATAAAATGTTTAAAATTTATTAGAAATTAATATCTACATATTTGCTCTTCCATTTCTATTGGGATAACACTAATTGGCCCTCTACCAAATTCAAACATGACAGGGAAGCGAAGATCGTCTGCACAGGCAAGATCTCGTTTTAGCGCTGAAAAATCCTGAAGAGATCTCCAGACAGGGGTAACTAGTCGAATCCACGAGTAAGAACGACCTGAATCCACGAGCAAATATGAGAAAAAACTCAGAAGTTTATTGATAAAAGTCAGAAGATTAATAAAAACGTAGGATACAATGGCCTTTATATAGACAAATAAAATAAGAGTACTTCTCTAATTAGAAAACTAAAATAAAGAAATAGAAAAAAAATAAATTGGAAACTAAAACGAACCCAGAAAATAACTTCTAAATAAATTAGGATATCCTGATGCGCAGTAGGCCTATCGACAGATGAAGCGACTTGTCGATAGGTTTGTAATCCTCTAACTTGCTGTAAAAACCTGTCGACAGGGGAAAAAAAAAAAAGGAGTGATGTCAACATGACTGTAGTTTATTTAGATACTGTAAAAAACTGTTGGACAGTCGAAAAGAGCCGTCATCAGTTAACCTCCTGCATCAAAGAGTTCTTTCTCGTAACCAAGGTCATTTCATCATAGTCCACTTCCCCTATAGGATACCCATGTATGCCCCTCCAGGTTCTTCCCTCTTTGTTTGCCTCGTTTCCAATAGGAGATAGTACTCAAAGAAAATATACTCACAGGAGGCTCAACACCTGGATTGCTTATCTAAAATAGGGGCTCAAGCGTTTGTTGCGTTCCTAGTAGCAAGGGGAGAAAGAACTCAGGGCATTTCGTTAACAAGTCTTTTAACGAAACAATTTCAAAAAATGAAGGGTACAAAATGTAAAAATTACAAATTGATCCTCCAGAAAAAGAAAAACTCCGACGGTGTACCACCTTACTTCCAGACATTTTGACGACATAGCCGCCATTCATTCCGGCGCATTTGCGACCTTTCAAGCGTTGCTGTGTTCAGACCGTCCCTTGTATATCCTCTCCTCCGATGAAAAACTTCCCTCCAATGTTTTATACACAAGTTATACAACATATATATAGAATATAAGTACATGTAACTATTATTTTATGGTCAATTTCTATTATGTGATGCATGCAATCAAAAAATTGATATCAATCTATTAGGTCCCGGACGAGAAAAAAAAAATCATTTTCCCACTGCATGGAAAAAACAGAAGAAAGATAATGGCCAAAGAACAGAATGCATTATAATTATTTTCCAAAAGCAACTAACATTGTGCTGTTAATACATAATTTGAAGTAAGAAATAAGTTAACTGGAGAGTCGGACATGGATGGACACACATGCCACGGAAGACTTGTGTTTGACAAGCCAAATTCGAGTGGGATGATCGTATATTTTGCAACCATTTGATGTGTGGGTTTGAGGTCCCAATTTGGATGATTTCTCATTCATTTGATTTATAAAGCGTGAAGTTATATTATGTGATGCATGCAATCAAAAAAAAAAATATTAGTCTGTTATACCCCGGTGAAAAAAAATTCAATATTACTACTGCATGGACAAAAACAACTTAAAAATGAAAGGTAATGAACAAAGATCTGAATGCATTTTATTGAGAGTAAGACATGGATGGACACACGTATCTGAAAGACCTCGGCGTATTATCTCAAAAAAGACATTACTACTTCATGGAAAAAACTTAAACGAAAATAATGAACAAGGAACCGAATGCATTATAATTTTTTTCGAAAAGGACTTAACATGCACTGCTAATCCATACCTTGGAAGTAAGAAACAAGTGCTAAAAGGAGAGTCAGACATAGATGGACACACGTGCCACGGCAGATTCGGGTTTTCAGACAGAGGATGACGTAGATTGTGCAACCACTTGATGTGTGGGGTTGAGGTCCCAATTTGCATGATTTCTAACCCATTCGATGTTATAATGCATGGAAGTTGTCGCAAGATGTATAGATCATCACTTTGGATGGTCCCTGACTTATTTAATGGCTGTAAAGCAAGAGGCCTACGGTGGTAGCTTATATTCAATTTTATGGAACAGGAAGCACAATATATGGGAGCGGGAGTGGATATTTCCACCTAAAAATTGATTAAGGCATCTCAATATTGAAGGCAACTCCAAATTGATGAAGGCAGCACCCTTCTTTCAAAAATGCCCTCCCCTCAAATTAATGAAGGTACCCCGCCCTCCTCCCCCCACCCCGCGGCCCTTCTTCTCCCTGGTGACCCTCCTCTCCCTCACTTCCCCCTCCCCGCGAGCACCGGCCTCCCACCCACCCCTCCAGCCGACCCTCCCCCTCCCCCCGGCCGCCCAGCCTCCATTCCCCCTCCCCCCACCCCCTAGCCTCCCTCCCCTGGCAGAACTATTTGGCGGTAAGTGGCCGAACAGGTCAGATCTGTTCAGTCACGTTCGGCCGAACAGTGAAGGGGGAGGGAGGATGGGCGGCCGGGAAGGAGGGGTCGGGGAGATTGGAGGCTTGGATTGCCGAGGGGAATGGGCGGTCGGAGGGGAAAGGGGAAGATGTAAGTACACGTAGAGGGGAGGTGAATAGGTTTACAAGCTAATTTATGACAAATGATGCGAAATTTAAAACTTAATTGCAAATACACTATGTGTAATTAAGAGTGAGCCCGAATTTTCCGTGAAGGGCTCTGAAACTACTCCTCTAGATTCCTCTAGACTAAGAGTTGAGGTAATTTAAAAGCTCTCTTGGTTGAACACAAGTGTGGGCACACAAACAATACCAAACATGTATGTGAATATGAACAATGTAAAGCAATACAAGATATAAAGAGAGATAAAGTTGAGAGATAGTGGATCAAACGCAAATACCGAGATATGTTTTGAGGTTCGAGTTACTGTTCTACGTCCCCACTTTCACACAGAAGGATTTTCACTATGTCCATACAGGACTTTCCACAAAGGGACCTCCACCGAGAAATTTCAACTCAACACTTGAAGTACACAACTCCTCTCTAAAACACAATCACTTCTACTCAAGAGGGAGGGCACAAAGCCAAAGCAAAGAAAAGGGTTTACAACTTGGTAATCCTATGATCACAAACTCTCTTGGTGATCTCAAAGAATCACAAATAATTTTCTCACAAAACAAAGATCCTAAAGATAGGAATAGAATGATAACTCAAGTATGTGAGAAAATAAAGTATTTTGGAAAAGAAACAATAAAGAAAATACTTGAAAAAAACTTCTAAATAGATATGAAAATGAAGATCAAAACTAAATTCTCAAAGACTTGTTTTCTCTTGATTTTTCAAAACTTTGAAACAAATAAAGATAAGAGTTTTGGCACTAAAACTTCTTTTGAAAACTTTGTTAAAAACACTTGAGAAGGTGGGAAAAATTGCACTTCAAAATCTTAGGAGAAACAGCCCCCAAAGACCCATTTTTATAGGGGTCTGAAAATATAGCCGTTGGGGTCCAGATCAGATCAAAATTGACCTGTCGGTCGACCGACCGGTCGACCGACCAACGGTTAGATTTCTGACCATTGGGGTTACCGGTCGACCGCCCCAGGCAAACTTGCCTAACGGTCGACCGCCTGGTCGACCGAGGCCAGAAGCAGAGAGCTAACTCTCTGGTCGGTCGACAGACCGATCGACCGGGGCTAGATCCAGAGAGCAAGCTCTCTGGATCGGTCAACCGTCCGGTCGACCGGCCCATGGCCAGGGCTACTGTGCACGTTTTGTGCATATCGGTCGACCGCCCGGTCGATCAAGCTCTGGTCCGCGACCGGTCGGTCGACCGCCAGTGGGCTCATGCTGGGATTATAGGTTGAAATACTTAGTCTTTTAAATACCCATAAAATCTCATAAAATCATATAAAATTCACAAAAACAAGTTCATATAAGCACTTGAAATACAAATATGTTTGATCAAATATCAACCCATATTATAAACTATTTGAACTATTTTTGAGGCATAGAATTAAGATTGAAACCAAAAACTGTATTTTCAAAAACTCGTTTCATTTTTCTTCAAGAGTTTTGAGAAAACTTCAAAAAAAATAATTTCTCAATACAAAGACAAGATATTGAAACACATTTGAAGTATAGTGTGTGTGAATAGAATCAAATACTACAACAAGATACAACAAGATAACACTTAAAGCGATAAATCACCCAAAGTTGTTATTTCTATTCTAAATGATATGCACACTAACTTTTTCTCCAACTATCTTCAACAAAAATTTAAATGAATTGAAATAGACACGTGCCCTAAATGCAAGAGTCTACTCTGATTTTTAAATTGACAATCAATGAATTTCTATTGAATTATTACAAGTGTAAAGGTGAAGCATATAAGTGAGCTAAAAAATTTAGAAAGCAATTTGCGCGATTTTCGGTAACCCTATAGAAGAGCTCTTTTTAGTACTTTAATCAAAAAATTCGCTTTTACACAATTTTCTGAGGGCAAATGAATTCTTCGTGCAGCGTCTTTGTCCACCGATCTTGCTTCCCATAATAGTTAGCTCCTTGGCAACTTCTCCTGCACAAAAAAACAAAGACAAATCTTTAGTGTTGAATAATAAAGTCGTTTCCTCATTGGCAACGATATCAAAATTTGATTGCTAGAAAGCATGCACAAGAATAAGTAAAAAAGTGACGGTCGATGTTACTGCTTTAGCGATTCTACCGTAATAGCGAAGTGGCTATACGGGTCGTATCCACAAGGAGGGAGGGCGATGAAAGCTTGAATACAGCTTCTTTATTCGTGGTAAAGATGTTCCTTGTCTCAAATAAAGAATTGAAAAGAAAACAAGTATTGCTTGAAAAATTGCTTGGATTATTTTGATGGTTGTAAAAGTGATTTTTGCTTTCTTAAAGGAAAAAACGTACAGCAAACCTTCTACTAAGTGCTCCCACTAATCTCTAACTTCTTGAAGATATAGCCTCACGATAGATCATAGGCAAGTGTAAACCTTGTGCATAAAAACTATTCACATTGGAGATCGAATGAAAGTTCTTCCCCTCACTTAGCTTTACACGGCATAACTTGAACATTCCCCTATCAAGATGCAATTGAAGGTGAAAATAGGGGAAAAACAAATGTACTATTGGTATCGGCAAAGATGAATAGTGATTTCTCTAACTTGCAAGAACAAGCAATTCTACACAAATTATAAATCATCAAAAATAATTAAGAATGAAATATGAGAGTGATAATTGATTGCTAAAATGAAAGAACAATCAAAGAGTTAAGAATTTACCGTGTAGCTTGTGGCTAACGGGTCGTGTCCACGAGGAAGAATGCGATGAAAGCTTTTCGGTGATTCGTTTATCAACAAATAATTGTGCTCGTTTTTTTAGTGAAAAGAGAATGGAAAGGAGGAGATGATTAAAAGAGAAATTGCAACTTTAGAGAAGGCTTTGGAGAAGGTAATTTAAAAAGCTCGAAAATTGTTTTGTTGATTATAATAAGGAAGAAAATCTGGGCTCACTATCTCACTACTCAACTGTTCATTCTTCTATTGAAATTCTAAATGCCTCAACTTGATCATAGGCAAAACTTAAGATTGATTTTAGAAAGTTTGAAGTAAAGCACATAAGATGGTTGGAAGAGTTCACTCTTTTCTTTAAGAAATCGTTTTGAATCGGATGTTAAATCATCAAGCGCGAAGAAGAAAGTATGAAATAAAAACAGTTCAAGAAACGTTCTTAAAAGAAGTACGAGTTTAAAAATTCAAACCCATCCTCATGTGCCTTCAAGAACACTTTCAAGAAGAAAGGCTTTAAGTAAGGCATGCAATTGATTTATTGGGTCTTTTTCGTTAAAATCAGAAGAGAAGAAGAATTGAAGAGAGGTACAATAGTGAGCCCAGAAAAACGATCTAGCTACTCATTGAAAACAAAGAAGAAAGCAAGTAAATAATGCATGACATACCGTAATAAGAGTGGAAGAAAATGTGGCTCGATTCTTGTATTGATGTCACTTCAATCTTCAAGTACAAGCACTCAATTCCTCTCTCTCACAAGTATTTGTACTGGACTACAAATTGAAAAATAAAAATACAACTTTTGTACTATCTAACAAAGAGCCTAAATCCTTAGAAAATAAATAAAAATTGTAATCCTAGTCTTCGCTCCTTTTGCTTTGTTGAAACTGGTATTTATAGGGAAAAACCAGAGGGGGAAGATCTCGGGAAGATTGGGGGAGCAAACGCTCCCACAACTGACTTCAACAAGCCGCGGAAACGCGGCTAGGGCCGCGTTTTCGCGGCCCTGGTGTGGCTATGTGGCCACACCCAATTGGTGGAATGCTCCAGTTTGGTGATTTGCCTATATCTTCTGCTGGTTTTCTCATTGCAGCTTCAGGATTTGACGAAACAGCCTTTGATTGTTGGCTTCAACCACTTGATTCAGGGAGGATTCTTCTCAACTGGTTTTCAACCTCTCTGATATGTCAAGATTTTGCCCTGATTCCTTGATTTCGAATTTATTCTGAATTAAATCAGAATTTGGTGGGCTTTTGGGCTTGTTTCTCTTTCCTTTCTTTTAGCAATTGGGCCTATATTAAACAAAGAAGAAGAAGACTTATTAATATGATTTATTAGCTAAAAAGTATGGTGAGGTGACAATGTATATGCAATATATGTGACTAATCACACCCCACACTTATCTTTTGCTCGCCCTCGAGCAAAACATCAGACTAATTCTAATCAATTATTAGACCACTTTCGCAGGTCACTCGATTGCACTGAGCATGTGCAACATGCCGTTAAACCTCTAGGTTACCCCTAGAGGACGAGTTTTATCTCGTGAGGATTTTTAGTGGATTTCACCCACAAAATCCATAAAGAAAGAGAAAAAAGTTAGTATTTTCGAAAAGCATTTTTAAAGGAGAAAATATTTGAAGTATATTTGTAAGGCTTTAAGTAATTTATAAGTTATAGGAATATCAAATTTTCCATTCTAAAACTCAGTCTTTATTCAAAAACATGTCATCAATTAAAGTAAGGAGTCAAATTGTACTTCTCATCTAGTCTATTAATTTACCCTGAGTCGTATACACCATCGTGACTGTGAAGTTGACTAAGGGTTCTTTAACATTAACTCCTATGTCTTATTTATATTTATTTTTGGTGGTATTTATTCCTCAATTCCATTAGGCTTTCTAATCTGCCCATGTAACGAGCCTTTAGTCAGTGACATCCAAACCGGACAGTTTTAGGGCACCAGGTGAGAAAACAACCCTAAGGACTTAAACACTCGAGCAGACAAGGCCACGAAACTAAGATTTTTATTTATAAAATGTACCCCTTTTAGGCGTGAATACTTATGCTTCACGAGGCACAAATACCCAGCTTAATCAGAGAATTTATATATATATTTCAAACTTATCTAATTATCTTTTGCATAAATACCAAGGCTTGCTTAGGCCAAAGCACCTAGCTAATCAATAATTAGATTAGTTTATTATTATTTTTTTCTTTTTTTCATACATATATACTTTTTTTTTATAAGGCATAAGAGTCTTTGTTTTTAAACCCTAAGTGTGTAAGTGTATTTAGTGTGCATATTTCATCAAGGTAAATATCAAGACTAAATTACTTTCACAAATTTTCTTCCTAACCCTAAAAATCAAACAAGTCATCTTATTTTGACCAAGTGTAAGAAATCCTAATTATGATTTACCTATTCCTTAAAATTGACTTAATTTCTTACAAAAATATATCAAAATATTGTTCTTACCTTTCAAAAAGTTTATATATATATATATATTATATATATATATATATATATATATATATATATATATATATATATATATACAATTATTTTTTCAAGTTATATTAGTCATCATGTTAGAACCCTCCCCCACACTTATCTCATGCATTGTCCCCAATGTATGAAAGAAATGTATACATGCATGAAATGAAATGTAAAAGAGGTGCATATATTATACAGAAATATGTACAACATCAAGTTTCTCCCACACCTAAATCTTTTTCGGTCTTATCCTTCTAGCTCTCTTCCCATCATTCCAATGGGTCCTCTTTATAGGGCATAGTGGGGAGGCCAATTGTTTTGTCATTTTAGCGTCCTTCCTCCTCAGTCTCACCTTCTTTAGGTGTTTCTTCCTCATATTGCTACAATCATTATTCAAAAATTTATCACCACCATACTTCTCAGTTGGAACTTCTTCATTATAAATGCCTAGGAATTCTAACTCAGTTCCATAGATCTCCTCAAAGCTTAAGTCAACACTTTCCCCTGGAAATGTATAATTAACCAAATGATCCCTAGTTGGTTCATCCAAACACATGAGTTCTTCTTCGAAAAGGTTTTCAAAGAGTATGTCAATCGGAAGTTCTTGAATTATATTCTCATGCGATACATTATTGGTTGGCTCATCGAAAGTGAAGATATTCAAATCAAATTTTCCCTTTTTAAAGGGTACTCTAAAATTAGGATCTCCGACATATGCTTTCTCATCAAGATAATCGCCTTCATTGAGTAATTTACTAAGAAACATCGACTCATCTTCTATATCATCACTTTCTTCATCACAATTATTTTCAACAAAATTTACCTCAAATGTTTGATCTCTTATCTTACGAGGTTGTTTTTCAAGGTTGAAGACATTGACTTCTCTAGTCATTCCCCAAAAGTTAACCTCATGGACCCATTCCTATAATTGATGATGGCACTGGCAGTAGCAAGGAATGGTCGCCCTAGGATAACAGGAGTTTGAGCCCTATGATTGGAGTTGGACACAGGTTGTGTTATTAGAACTATGAAATCGACAGGGTAAATAAACTCCCCGACCCGGATAAGAACATCATTAATCTCTCCTTTTGGGACTTTTACTGAACGGTCAGCCAGTTGGATAGTGACTCGAGTTGGACTAAGATCGCCCAACCTAAGTTGTTGATAAACTGAGAATGGAAGCAAGTTGATACTTGCTCCCAAGTCAAGAAGTGCACGACTAATCTCGGCTTGTCCTATTGTGCAGGCAATGGTTAGACTACCTGGATCCTTGTACTTAACAGGGATCGGACCCGATAGTAGCTCACTAATGTTAGTGGCTAAGAAGACCTTTTTAGGCACATTAGTCTTTCTCTTCTTGGTGCACATGTCCTTAAGAAACTTAGCATAAGATAGGACTTGTTAGATGGCATCAAGAAGTGGCACATTTATCTTCACTTGATTAAAGATCTCAATTATCTTATCCATGTGTGGATTTTGCTTGTTTTTCAGCCTATTAGGAAATGGTGCTATAGGCTGGTGCACACGACTGGTTGACTTATCTTTTTTAGATTCAACAAATTTAGGAGGAGTGGGATTAGATGAGGTGGATGCTGAAGTGTGATTGTGCCGACTAGGATTAGGTGGTGTTGACACTTGGTTACCAACTTTCTTTCCCGACCTCAATGTATGAACATCATTACATTGATTCAGTGATTGATCTTCAACCAAATGAGCTTGTTGTGAATTCCTAGGATTCATAATTGGTTGACTGGGCGAGGTACCCTTTTGCCTCTCATGTTGTGGATTGGCTAACTGGCTCATTTGACCCTCTACCCTCTGTATTGTTTGCATGAGGGAATCTTGATTCTTCATGTACCTTTCCATGTTTCTCTCAAAATCAGTCATTCTCCTTTCGAGTTGAGGATTCTGGAAGGAAGATAGTGGAGCTTGGTTGGAAAAATTTGTTGATAATTTGCAAAATTGTTGGGAGAATTGTGAGGGTGATTGGAAAAGTTGGGTTGATGATTGGAAGAATTATTGGAATGATGGAAGTGGCTTGCATGGTTTGACCGTGGGTGGTCATTATTTTGTTGGCTCCATGAAATTTGGGTGATTTCTCCAGCCAGGATTGTATGTTGGAGCGTAAGGATCATTGTTCGGCCTTGAAAAGGCCGCATTCATCGGTTCAGGAAAGTGTTTGTGAGATTGAAATACAGGACACTCCTCAAACACATGATTCATGGCCTGATAGTAAGTACAACCCGGAGTTGGAAATTGGTTTGGGCTGACTTGATTGACTGTGTTGGCCCAAGGTTACAATCACCCGTGTTTAGTGTGTTTTGATGATTACAAAACATATTAGTTATTTGTACTAATAATATTTGTTGTTTAAGTGTGTTTCAGGATTCTAACTCAACTAGAAGGGTTCTTCCCCAAAGGAGAGTATTTTGGACTCAAGTCAACTCAAATTGGGCTCAAGAATCAAGTTTTGAAGATCATATGGTGAAAAACCCTCTTGAAGCTCTTGTAGTACTTAGAACCAATGTAAGAAATAGATTGTTAAAGTTTGAGTTTTGAAAATTGGCTCTAGGATACACACACACGTTTTTGTATTCAAGTTTTCATGGTCAAAACTTTAGTTTCATGCCTTAGTATATATATACATGACCCTAAGTTTTTACAAATATAAATATCATGTTTAGATCATGAATGTATACTCTTTCCAGCATATTACTTAGCTTTCTTTACTTCAAAACATTTTTACAAAATTTCCCAAGTTCAAAAATTCCAAGTCCTGCTGCTGTTTTTCTGTTTCAGGCTTGACCGGCCGACCGGCACGGTCGACCGGCGCCTGTATCAGGACGTGCACGTTTGTGCACGTCTGTCGGCCGACCGCTCTGGTCGACCGACTGTCTGCAGTTGCTCTCGGGTTTTCTGGGTCGACCGCCCGGGTCGACCGCCCGCAGAACACTGTGTTTTGTCTTAGAAGACGGTCGACCCGATCGGTCGACCCGAGCCCAACGGCTCTTTGCCAGCAGAGCTGGCGGCCGACCGGCCCGGTCGACCGCCAGGCCTGCAAAAGCCCAACGGCTCTTTCCTCTTTTGTGCAATTCTGAAATCTGTCTTTTTAATCTGTTTTGGCAGACTTTTTCTGAGGTTTTGGAGATCTTTTTCAGAGCAAATAAGCTTAAAATAAATTGTTTTTAACCTATTTCTCTCCCTATAAATAGAGGAGAAGAGTCTCTTGCAAAATACCAAGAAAAATCCTCAAGTTTTCATAGTTTACAAAAAGAAAAGAAAAGTGTTTAAGCTCTTCATCTCCAACTCTTTCTTGAGCTTGTTTTCAGTTGTGCTTGTTAGCAAAAATCATCTCTACAACTGAGTTTTCTCACTACACTTCATAGAGCCAAAAATTCCCTACTCAATCTATAAGGAAGTTGTAAAAGAGTGAGAGTCTGTAAGAAGTTTAGTGATCTTATTGTGATCACTTTGGCTACTTGTGTTCATCTTGTTCTTGTGGAGACACCTCTTCGGTAGAGGTTCTTGTAAGTGGTGGAGCTCGGTGCTCGGGTCTTCGGTAGACCGTTGTAATCGTCCTCGGTGGATAGTGGAAACCCTTCACGGAGGTGAAGGCGGGGAGTAGAGCGGTGGCTCGAACCTCGAAACAAACATCTTGTGTTTGCGATTGCCTTGTGTCCATTTTGCTTTAAATTTCTCTTGCACTCTATTGCTTTCAATTACTTGCTTAAGATTTAGTTTTTTCTTTTCTTGTGTTATTGCTTGTGATACTTGTGATATATCTTGTGTGCATTTCATCATTGCATATTATTCATTCCTTGTTCGATCAATTCTCATACAATAAGGTTGCATTGCGCACCTCTAACCCATTCAAGGGGAATTGGGAGGAAGGAGTTCAGAACCTCTCACGGGGTATTCGGCTCTTAGTCTTGTTTGAGAGATCGTTGCATCATTCATCCATCTTAGTTTTAAAAAGATAGTTAGATTAGCAATCACACCTATTCACCCCCCCTCTAGGTGTTTTTCAATTGGTATCAGAGCTTGGACTCTAGGCTCTTGGCTTAACAACCTTAGAGAGATCCTAATATTGCTAATCATTTCATTCATTCTCACTTAGTAAAAATGGCCGATGGAATTAAACCCCTCCTAAGTTTGATGGACTTAATTTTCCCATATGGAAGGTTAAGATGACCGTTTTCTTGCAATCTCTAGGAAGTCGAGTTGCAAAGGCCGTGACCAAACCCTTTAGTGCACCCCCCGGTGATGAATCCACTTGGTCCGAAATTGAGACTAAGGAATTTAATGCCAATGCTAGGGCTCATTATGCACTCCTTCAAGCTCTTAATGATGATGATATAGCTAGAGTTATTCATTTCAAGTCCGCATATGAAATTTGGACACATTTGCTAGTTACACGTGAAGGGACTTCACAAGTGAAGAGGGCTAAGATAGACCTTCTTCGGTCCCAATATGAAAACTTTTGCATGCAAGAAAATGAAACCATAGATGATATGGTTATAAAATTTACTAAGATTACTAATGGACTTTCTTCTCTAAGTGATGGTATTGATAATGACCAAAGAGTAAGAAAGATCATCCGGGCTCTTCCTCCTTCATGGGAGGTCAAAGCAACCACCTTGAAGGAACTCAATGACAAGGAGGAGATGGAGCTAATAGGTCTCATTGGGAACCTCAAAACCCATGAGATGGAAAGAAAGGCAAGGGAAGATATGGCTCCTTCTAAGAAAAAGACTATAGCCTTCAAAAGTCAATCCACACACTCCGACGAAGACGATGAAGAAAAAGATGACGAAGAGCTCTCACTTCTTGTGAAGAACGTCCGGAGGATGTACAACAAGGCTAAATTTCAAGGAAGAAGGAGATGGCAAGGAGGCAAAAAAGAAAGAAAGATAATTTGCTTCAATTGCCAAAGACCGGACACATTGTTGCGGAGTGCCCGGATAAAGTGAAGCCCTCCACCTCAAAGAAGCATTACAAGAAGAAGGCAATGAAAGCTACATGGGATTCCGAGAGCGAATCCGAGGGGGAGATTGATACCGCCAACATGTGCTTCATGGCAAATGAAAGCACAAGCAAGGTAACCCCTTCCACTTCTCTTAATGATGAACTTTCCATGGATGAATTAGGAGAAGCATTTGTAGAACTATCACATAACTATGATTTTCTTAAGAAAAAAGTATTTAAAAATGAAAAAGGAAAATGAATCTCTTAATCATCAAGTTTTTACTCTTTCTAAAGAAAAAGATGAATTACTTTCCACTCTTGTTTCCACCCAAAAAGATTTTGACAAATATAAGATTTCTTGTAAAGGCAAGTTCCCACTAATTGATTCTAATGAGATTACCATGCTTAAAGAAAGAATAGACTCATTAGGAATCATTTGAAAAATTGTGAGTTTGACAAGAAGAAGATAGAGGCCTTGTTTCCTAAGAAACAAGCCCCTAAGAAAAATGTTTACCATGCTCATGCTCATGTTCATACTACACAACCTTTACATCGTGGCAAACCCCCAAAACATGCTCACACTTCACACACACATCATGCATTCATGTATGGTAGAGTGTACTCATGTTCACATTGTGGGCGGAAAGGGCACTTAGCTAATTTTTGCTATGATAGACTAAGTGCATCATGTCATAATGTTTGGGTTCGAAACACTAACTTTCAAGGACCCAAGAAAATTTGGGTACCAAAGTCAATGAATTTGTTAAATGATGTAGGTACCTTCCAAGGTCCAACGACGTAGAGGATTGTGGTATCTTGATAGTGGTTGCTCAAGGCACATGACTTGGGACATCAACAACTTTGCAACCCTATGAAGATACCATGAAGGTGGCACCGTCACCTTCGGAGATGATGCCAAGGGTAAAATCATCGGTATTGGTAATGTAAAACTCGGCACATCCCCTTTAATTGAGAATGTAGTTTTAGTTGATGGCCTCAAATATAACCTCTTGAGTGTTAGTCAACTTTGTGATAAAGGTTTTGATGTTGTTTTTGATAATGTAGTTTGTAAAGTAATTGATAGAATATCTAATACTTGTGTGTTTTCCGGTTTTCGTGAAAGTAATGTTTATATGATAGATATGTCTAATTTGTCTTGTAATGTTACTTGTTTAAAAGCCCTCGATGATGACTCTTGGTTGTGGCATAGAAGATTAGGCCACATTTCTTTTGACCATATATCTAGATTAAATACAAAGGAAATGGTGAAAGGTATTCCTTGTTTGATTTTTGAAAAGGACCGAGTTTGTGACGCATGTCAATTTGGGAAACAAATTAAGTCTTCTTTCAAGTCAATTAAGGATATCATGACATCACGTCCTTTGGAGTTAATCCATATGGATTTATTTGGCCCTACTCAAACCAAAAGTCTAAGTGGGAATAGATTTGCATTTGTTTTGGTTGATGACTTTTCACGGTTTACTTGGGTTTTCTTTCTTGAACACAAAAATCTAGCATTTTCATATTTCCAATCTTTTAAGAAAAGAGTTGAAAAAGAAAAGGATGTTTCAATTTTAAGGATAAGAAGTGATAGAGGAGGTGAATTCATTAACCTACCCTTTACCACTTTTTGTGAAGAACATGGAATAAAGCATGAACTTTCTTGTCCTAGAACTCCACAACAAAATGGAGTAGTTGAACGGAAAAATCGAACTTTACAAGAGATAGCTAGGACAATACTAAGTGAATATGGTCTACCACATTATTTGTGGGCCGAGGCCGTTAATACATCATGCTATATATCAAATCGTGTTTTCTTGTGTAAAAATACTTCAAAACTTCTTTTGAAATGTACTTTTCTAGAAAACCAAATGTTTCATATTTCAAGGTTTTTGGATGCAAATGTTTTGTTTTAAATACAAAAGATAATTTAGGAAAATTTGATGCTAGATCTTATGAGGCTATTTTTGTTAGTTATTCTAACACTAGCAAGGCTTATAGAATCTTCAATAGATCATCTTTGACTATTGAGGAATCTATACATGTTAAGTTTGAAGAATCTAACTTGTTTGTTAAGAATGTTATAGAAATAGATGCATTGGATGAAGGCTTGGAGAAAGTGACCTTGGAGGATACACCTACTATGGGAGACAAGCCAAAGGATGATGAAGGAAGTGAAGGTAAAGTAGAAGAGGCTCAAGGACATGAAATTCAATCAATTGACGTGGAGCCTACTCAACGACTTCCAAAGGATTGGAGATACAATCCTCATCATCCCAAGGACCTCGTCATAGGTGAAGTATCAAAAGGGGTAACCACTCGCTCTAAACTTCATGATTATTGTGGTCATTATGCATTCATTTCTCATGTTGAACCCAAGAACGTCCTCGAAGCCGAGGCCGATTCATATTGGTTGCTAGCTATGCAAGAGGAACTCAATCAATTTGAGCGCAACCAAGTTTGGCACCTTGTTCCTAGGCCCCACGATAGACCAACAATTGGTACTAAGTGAATCTTTAAGAACAAGTTGGATGAATCGGGTAACGTTGTTAGTTATAAAGCTAGGTTAGTTGCCCAAGGTTACACTCAAATCGAAGGAATCGATTTTGATGAAACCTTTGCACCCGTAGCACGGCTTGAAGCCATACGGATGACACTAGCATTTGCCTCATATAAAGATTTTAAATTGTTTCAATGGATGTTAAAAGTGCTTTTCTAAATGGTTTTATTGAAGAGGAGGTGTATGTTGAACAACCCCCGGGTTTGTTGATCCTACACATCCGGATTTTGTGTTTAAATTAGATAAAGCTCTTTATGGTTTAAAACAAGCCCCTAGGGCTTGGTATGAAAGACTCTCTTCATTTTTAATTTCAAATGGTTTTAAGAAAGGAAAAATTGATACAACATTATTTACAAAACATGTAGAAAATGATATTCTTATTGTGCAAATTTATGTAGATGATATTATTTTTGGTTCTACTAATGAATCTCTTTGCCAAGCTTTTGAATCATGCATGAAGGAAGAATTTGAAATGTCTATGATGGGGGAACTCAACTATTTCCTTGGACTCCAAATCAAGCAAAGGAAGGATGGGATCTTCATCAATCAAGCCAAGTACACTAAGGAATTAATCAAAAGGTTCGGGCTTGAAGGATCTAAAGTAAGCAAAACTCCCATGGCAACAACTACCAAGCTTGACAAGGATGAACAAGGTAAAAGTGTAGACATTAAGCTTTATCGTAGCATGATTGGTAGTTTATTGTATTTGACGGCTAGTAGGCCGGATATTATGTTTTCCGTTTGTCTTTGTGCACGTTTTCAATCTTGTCCTAAAGAGTCTCATATAATTGCGGTTAAACGCATAATTAGATACCTTAAGGGCACTATTGAAATGGGTTTGTGGTATCCGAAAACGGCCAATTTTCAATGACGAGTTTTTCGGATGCCGACTATGCGGGTTGTAGGGTAGATAGGAAGAGCACAAGTGGAACATGTCAATTCCTAGGTAATTGTCTTGTATCTTGGTCTTCTAAAACCAAATTCGATAGCCCTTTCAACCGCCGAGGCGGAGTATGTTGCAGCCGGAGCTTGTTGTGCACAAGTTCTATGGATGAAACATACTCTCCTCGACTATGATTTACACTTTGATCATGTTAAAATATTTTGTGATAATACTAGTACTATTCACATGACAAAGAATGCAAATCAACATAGTAAAACCAAACACATTGACATTAGGTATCACTTTCTTAGAGATCACTATGAGAAAGGTGATATTGATATAGACTATGTTTCTACCGATTTTCAACTTGCCGATATTTTTACTAAACCTTTAGACTATGCTAGATTCTCTTTTATTTGTGGTGAGTTGAATGTTTGCATTATGGATTCTTAAAGAAAAATTTCTTTTGTTTTGTTTTGTTTAACCCTTTTTGATGTATGACAAAAGGGGGAGAAAAAGTATAAGTTTGTTTGTTGTTTTGTTTGTTTATGGTGTACTTTGATGTATTTGAGTTTTTGACAAAACTATGTGTTTTTAATGCCTTATGTATTTAGCTTTTCATGAATTATTGATACATAGCATTATTTGAGGGGGAGCTTTCCAAGCTCTTCTTCCATTTTTTTTTACATAACTTATATGTTTTGTCATCATCAAAAAGGGGAGATTGTTGGCCCAAGGTTACAATCACCCGTGTTTAGTGTGTTTTGATGATTACAAAACGTATTAGTTATTTGTACTAATAATATTTGTTGTTTAAGTGTGTTTCAGGGTTCTAACTCAACTAGAAGGGTTCTTCCCCAAAGGAGAGTATTTTGGACTCAAGTCAACTCAAATTGGGCTCAAGAATCAAGTTTTGAAGATCATATGGTGAAAAGCCCTCTTGAAGCACTTGTAGTACTTAGAACCAATGTAAGAAATAGATTGTTAAAGTTTGAGTTTTGAAAATTGGCTCTAGGATACACACACACGTTTTTGTATTCAAGTTTTCATGGTCAAAACTTTAGTTTCATGCCTTAGTATATATATACATGACCCTAAGTTTTTACAAATATAAATATCATGTTTAGATCATGAATGTATACTCTTTCCAGCATATTACTTAGCTTTCTTTACTTCAAAACATTTTTACAAAATTTCCCAAGTTCAAAAATTCCAAGTCCTGCTGCTGTTTTTCTGTTTCAGGCTTGACCGGCCGACCGGCACGGTCGACCGGCGCCTGTATCAGGACGTGCACGTTTGTGCACGTCTGTCGGCCGACCGCTCGGGTCGACCGACTGTCTGCAGTTGCTCTCGGGTTTTCTGGGTCGACCGCCCGGGTCGACCGCCCGCAGAACACTGTGTTTTGTCTTAGAAGACGGTCGACCCGAGCCCAACGGCTCTTTGCCAGCAGAGCTGGCGGCCGACGGGCCCGGTCGACCGCCAGGCCTGCAAAAGCCCAACGGCTCTTTCCTCTTTTGTGCAATTCTGAAATCTGTCTTTTTAATCTGTTTTGGCAGACTTTTTCTGAGGTTTTGGAGATCTTTTTCAGAGCAAATAAGCTTAAAATAAATTGTTTTTAACCTATTTCTCTCCCTATAAATAGAGGAGAAGAGTCTCTTGCAAAATACCAAGAAAAATCCTCAAGTTTTCATAGTTTACAAAAAGAAAAGAAAAGTGTTAAGCTCTTCATCTCCAACTCTTTCTTGAGCTTGTTTTCAGTTGTGCTTGTTAGCAAAAATCATCTCTACAACTGAGTTTTCTCACTACACTTTATAGAGCCAAAAATTCCCTACTCAATCTATAAGGAAGTTGTAAAAGAGTGAGAGTTTGTAAGAAGTTTAGTGATCTTGTTGTGATCACTTTGGCTACTTGTGTTCATCTTGTTCTTGTGGAGACACCTCTTCGGTAGAGGTTCTTGTAAGTGGTGGAGCTCGGTGCTCGGGTCTTCGGTAGACCGTTGTAATCGTCCTCGGTGGATAGTGGAAACCCTTCATGGAGGTGAAGGCGGGGAGTAGAGCGGTGGCTCGAACCTCGAAACAAACATCTTGTGTTTGCGATTGCCTTGTGTCCATTTTGCTTTAAATTTCTCTTGCACTCTATTGCTTTCAATTACTTGCTTAAGATTTAGTTTTTTCTTTCCTTGTGTTATTGCTTGTGATACTTGTGATATATCTTGTGTGCATTTCATCATTGCATATTATTCATTCCTTGTTCGATCAATTCTCATACAACAAGGTTGCATTGCGCACATCTAACCCATTCAAGGGGAATTGGGAGGAAGGAGTTCAGAACCTCTCACGGGTATTCGGCTCTTAGTCTTGTTTTGAGAGATCGTTGCATCATTCATCCATCTTAGTTTTAAAAAGATAGTTAGATTAGCAATCACACCTATTCACCCCCCCTCTAGGTATTTTTCAGACTGGACTTGGTTCCTTAGTTTCTAGTGCTTCCAGTCTTCTCGCTAGGTTAGCTAACTTAGCCTCGTTAGTTATGGATGATTCAATCGAATGGAGACCTCCTTTTGAAGAGATAGAGTTTGGATTTATAGAGCTTTCACTAGTAGGTTCCCATTGGATGGTCTTTTCAGCTAGATTCTCATATAAATCCCATCCTTCATGCTCATCCTTCTGCAAGAATCCCCTTGGCACATGCTTTCTAAGAGGGTCTTGGTCGAGTAGTCTAAACCGTCATAAAGAATTTGACATTGTCGCCATTTCTCTATTCCATGATGAGGACATTGGACAATGAGGTCTTTGAAGCGTTCAAAGTACCTCCAAAACGGTTCACTAGGCTCTTGCTTGAACTGCATGATGTTTTTCCTAACGAGAGCGGTCTTGTGGATTGGATAGAATTTCTTCAAGAAGACCTTGATGAAACCATCTCAAGATGTGATAGAACCGGCCGCTAAGCTATAGAGCCATTTCTTGGCTAAGTCCTTAAGAGCAAATGGGACAAATCTCAACCTAATAGCATCATCTGCAAGGTGTGGGATTTTCATCATTAAGCAAACTTCCTCAAATTCTCTTATGAAGAAATAAGCATATTCGGACTCTAAGCCATGGAACTTAGGGAGTGTATTGATGAACTGTGGCTTAAGCTCAAAGTTGTATTCACCAACCGATGAAAGTTGGATGCAGGACGGAAGTGATGTTCTAATGGGATAGAACCTATCCTGCAAAGATGTCGGTCGATCCATAACCGAATCTGGTCTTGTTTCGAACTTGGGTGGTGATGTGTTTCTAATTAACCTAGATGAATTAGGGTCTCTTGACCACACTTGCATACACAAACACAATCACAAACAAGTTCACCAATATTCAAGAAAAGAAAACTACCAAGCCTAGTCTAAGGTAACCTTGACCTAGACACAACTCCTAACTGGTTGATTGTCCACAGGAGGTATAATGTAGACTTTGACCACAAGCTAATCAACCAGGTTAGGGCAAGATTGGTGGGAGGTTATCCGTCAAAGACGTTCCTTAATTAAGTAACCACTAACCTTCGGGCTTTCGGCCCTTAATCCCCTTCCTAGACACTGATTTGGCAGGAGTCAAATTCCAACACCTTCCCCCTTAGGATAATCTCCTAATGAGTTTGAGATGTCCCTAAGGCCAACGTCTATCAGATTTTACTTGGGCTTAGGTTGTGCGTGCTTGGAGATGGTTTGTGGGTTAAGGAAGGATAATGACTTCCCCACCTTATCTTGACTTGAGTTTTGCCCTTAGAATTGATTCGTGTAAAGTGTGCAAGATATAGAAAAGTAGCATTCAAAAGCAAATATCACCCAAGAATGTTTCCTAAACTATACTCTATGCATACATACCTTGTCTCCAGCTATCTTCAACAGTAATTGTAAAATAAACGTAATTAGACAAATGCCTAGAATGCAAGTCTAAACGTTTTTTAAGCAATTAACAATTACTCAAATTACTGTTGGATTAAAATAGGGACGGTGGATAGCAGAAATAGCAAGAATATAACGTAAAAAAACTTAATTTTTTGCGAGCAATATGTCATGCAAAAAAGAGTTTTACTAGTCCAATGAAATTTTAAACTTTTGCAACGCAATTTCTTGAAATTCTGTTTCCTACTTTTGAGAGTAGGGGCACAGAATTTGCAAGTCTTCTCTTGCAAAGCTAGAATGCTAGATCTGAATCTTCAAGTCCCTGAAACAACACACAAAACTTGTTAAAAAACAAATACACCGTTCCCTCCCCGGCAATGGCGCCAAAATTTGATTGCTAAAATGAAAGAACAATCAAAGAGTTAAGAATTTACCGTGTAGCTTGTGGCTAACGGGTCGTGTCCACGAGGAGGAAAGCGATGAAAGTTTTTCGGTGATTCGTTTATCAACAAATAATTGTGCTCGTTTTTTTTTTAGTGAAAAGAGAATGGAAAGGAGGAGATGATTAAAAGAGAAATTGCAACTTTAGAGAAGGCTTTGGAGAAGGTGATTTAAAAAGCTCGAAAATTATTTTGTTGATTATAATAAGGAAGAAATCTGGGCTCACTACTCAACTGTTCATTCTTCTATTGAAATCCTAAATGCCTCAACTTGATCATAGGCAAAGCTTAAGATTAACTTTAGAAAGTTTGAAGTAAAGCACATAAGATGGTTGGAAGAGTTCACTCTTTTCTTTAAGAAATCATTTTGAATCGGATGTTAAAACATCAAGCGCGAAGAAGCAAGTATGAAATAAAAACAGTTCAAGAAACGTTCTTAAAAGAAGTACGAGTTTAAAAATCCAAACCCATCCTCATGTGCCTTCAAGAACACTTTCAAGAAGAAAGGCTTTAAGTAAGGCATGCAAATGATTCATTGGGTCTTTTTCGTTAAAATCAGAAGAGAAGAAGAATTGAAGAGAGGTACAATAGTAAGCCCAGAAAAATGATCTAGCTACTCATGGAAAACAAAAAAGAAAGCAAGTAAATAATGCATGATATACCGTAATATGAGTGGAAGAAAATGTGGCTCGATTCTTGTATTGATGTCACTTCAATCTTCAAGTACAAGCACTCAATTCCTCTCTCTCACAAGTATTTGTACTGGACTACAAATTGAAAAATAAAAATACAACTTTTGTACTATCTAACAAAGAGCCTAAATCCTTAGAAAATAAATAAAAATTCTAATCCTAGTCTTCGCTCCTTTTTCTTCTGTTGAAACTGGTATATATAGGGAAAAACCAGAGGGAGAAGATCCCGGGAAGATTGGGGGAGCAAACGCTCCCCCAACTGACTTCAACAAGCCTTACTTTAATTGATTGAGATGGAACCTACACACAAAAATACAGAATTTTAGAACTAAGAATGAAAAAGTGCAAGTTACTCAATTCTACCGCAATAGCAAGTGGCTATGCGGGGAGGAATGCGATGAAAGCTTTTCGGTGATTCGTTTATCAACAAATAATTGTGCTCGTTTTTTTTAGTGAAAAGAGAATGGAAAGGAGGAGATGATTAAAAGAGAAATTGCAACTTTAGAGAAGGCTTTGAGAAGGTGATTTAAAAAGCTCGAAAATTATTTTGTTGATTATAATAAGGAAGAAAATCTGGGCTCACTACTCAACTGTTCATTCTTCTATTGAAATCCTAAATGCCTCAACTTGATCATAGGCAAAGCTTAAGATTGACTTTAGAAAGTTTGAAGTAAAGCACATAAGATGGTTGGAAGAGTTCACTCTTTTCTTTAAGAAATCATTTTGAATCAGATGTTAAAACATCAAGCGCGAAGAAGCAAGTATGAAATAAAAACAGTTCAAGAAACGTTCTTAAAAGAAGTACGAGTTTAAAAATCCAAACCCATCCTCATGTGCCTTCAAGAACACTTTCAAGAAGAAAGGCTTTAAGTAAGGCATGCAAATGATTCATTGGGTCTTTTTCATTAAAATCAGAAGAGAAGAAGAATTGAAGAGAGGTACAATAGTAAGCCCAGAAAAATGATCTAGCTACTCATGGAAAACAAAGAAGAAAGCAAGTAAATAATGCATGACATACCGTAATATGAGTAGAAGAAAATGTGGCTCGATTCTTGTATTGATGTCACTTCAATCTTCAAGTACAAGCACTCAATCCTCTCTCTCACAAGTATTTGTACTGGACTATAAATTGAAAAATAAAAATATAACTTTTGTACTATCTAACAAAGAGCCTAAATCCTTAGAAAATAAATAAAAATTCTAATCCTAGTCTTCGCTCCTTTTTCTTCTGTTGAAACTGGTATATATAGGGAAAAACCAGAGGGGAAAGATCCCGGAAGATTGGGGAGCAAACACTCCCCCAACTGACTTCAACAAGCCTTACTTTAATTGATTGAGATGGAACCTACACACAAAAATACAGAATTTTAGAACTAAGAATGAAAAGTGCAAGTTACTCAATTCTACCGCAATAGCAAGTGGCTATGCGGGTCGTGATTCACAAGGAGGGACTAGCGATGGAAGCTCTTTTAGTAAGTCTTCTTTTAGGCTACAAAGAATGGTTAAAGTTCTTCTTTAGTTCTTTAAAAAGAAAAGTGAAAAAGAGTTAAAGTCAATTTAGACAGAAAGTGAGAGATTGGGAAGATGAGAAAACAGAATTGGATATGTAAAGAAATGGAAATGGAGTGATAAAAGAAGTGGGTGTTGTGGTGTTCTAAACTAAATGATTAAAAGAAAAGAAGCTAAAAAAATTACTTACTTCTTTGGTCAAATACCTACCTTGAATCTTTTGCAATGATGTTACCTTGAAGTGAGGCGATCAACGTATAGCCCATAAGAGTTGATTCCCGTTTCCTCCACATTATATCATCAAGACGTTGCAAGTATGAAGTGATACAGAATGAAACTCAAAATCCACCGTCATGAGCTATCGGTGGCACTCGCAAAGGCAAGGCTCTTTCGATGCTTTTAGACTCACTTGGATAGCAATTGTACCAAAAGAAGAAAAGTAGAGAAGAAGAAGAATAATACAAAAACAAAGTACATACAAAAGGTAACTGCAGATTCAATTTTATAACAATAAGAGAAAAAAAGGAAATTTTACACCGGTGTCACTCTCAGCACAAGCTTCGTTCTCATTCTCCTATGAAACTCTGATCTCCTCTGATTTACATAAATTAAAACTGAAAATTACATGAAAAAGAAAAGCAAAAACCTACATTAAAAAATGGAAAAATGGACTAAATCCTATCTCTGCATGGTCATCTCATTTTCAGTGAAAATCCTGCCCTTTTATAGGAAAAAAACCAGAGGGGAGAGGTGTGAGAAGAGGGGGAGCAAACGCTCCCCTAACTCACTAACCAAGCCGCGGAAATGCGGCTTTGGCCGCGTTTCCGCGGCCGAGGTGTGGCCAGGTGGCCACACCCTGTTGGTGGTGCTCCCCGGCTTCTCGATTTGTCTTTATTTTCAGCGGGATTTGCAGTTTAAGTCCGTGATTTTGACGAAATGGCCTTTGATTCTTGGCTTCAACCGATCGATTTGTAGGGATTTGTTCTAACTAATTTTCAACCGATCTGAACCAACCTGATCTGCCCTGATTTACTGAGTTCAAATTAATTCTGATTTAATTCAGAATTTGATGGGCTCATTTCTCTTCACTCTCCTTTAGGAATGGGCCTGCAAATAAATTAAACATTTAATTAGGAAAAGTAGAGTTTATTCTATAATAAGTATGAAAATATGATAATAAATGTGCAATATTAGTGACCAATCAATAATACTTGTGAGTAAGTTAGAGTTAGAACCCTCGTCTTAAGATGTCATAGCTCTTGTTTGCACAAGGCTTGTTAGACACTATTGACTCATTTGGATTATCAATCAAGTTGTTAGAAATTAGTAGGTTAGTAGTTAGTTAGCCATGCAATGGAAGAGTTGGCTAGACATGAGAAATAAAAGCAAGAGAGAAGAAGTGAATGAGCAAATTCTACACTAGTGCAAGGAAATAAAAGTAAGTAAAAACACCAAGGAATGAAAAGAAGAAGTATTACTTGTATAAGATTATCACATTCAAGTACAACTTGTACACACTCTTTTTCACTCTAATGGCTAAGCTAAGTTAGAAGAAGAAGAAAATACAAGCAAACTAAAGAACTCCTAAAAACAAACTAACATCAATACCCTTACTCAGCATATCCCCTCTCTGAAAAACCAAGGGGGTATTTATAAGCACAGGAGGAAAGAAGCCCCAGGGGATAACACCTTGGGCAGAAGTACTGGCGCATATATGCTATTACTGCCACGAAAATGCGGCTTTTGCCTTGTTTCTGTGGCCCTTCTGGCGCCATTTATGCGGCGCTGCCTGGTGCAGCCTTCTGTTGTGTCCCCCCTGCTGTTATCTGATTTTCTGCACCCTATTTTGTCAGATTAGGCTTTCAAAGTCAATGGTTATATTTGGCTTTAAAATCACCAAATAAATGGTATTTTTGGGCTTCTTCTTCATTGCATACCATAGACCTAGGAACACACAAGAAAATCATTATTAGCAATATTTTTATATAAAATAAATGTGTTGGTGTAGTATGAAATGTGCATGTTTAGAGACTAATCACACCCCTATACTTATCTTTTGCTTTTCCCGAGCAAAACAATAACCAAGAGAATTATTACACCACTTTCGCAGGTGACGTAATTGCACTTAGCATGTGCAACAAGCCGTTAAATCTTTAAATTTTCCCTAGAGGAGAAATTTTATCTCCTGAGGGTTTTCAGTGGATTACACCCTGTTTTTCATTGATTTTTGCAAAGGGGAAAACTTACAAAAAAGTGTCGAGGAGCGAAATTACAAGTAATTCTTTGCAGTAAAAAGACTACAGGTAGATCTCCTCTGAGATTTCTAGGGAATTGTGCCGGTAAGAATCAGATCAGCGCCGCGATCACTTTATCCCTTTGACGATGCGTTCGATCAGACAATCGGACTGCCGCCTGATGGGATTCCTTTCTCGCCTAGTTCGGGGAATCGGAGAACAGAAGGTCAGTAGAACCCTCTTGTTACTTCTCGAGCTGCCTCCGCTTAGGAATTCCTTCTCGCCTGGTTCCGAAAATTTCTTGAGAGGGAGGAAGATCTTAGGGTATTAGCACCCTGATTAGAGAAGTAATTCTTTGAATTCTTGGAAGTAAGAGAGTAAATCTCTGTTCTTAGCCGTCTCTCCTCTCTTTTTTTTCTCGAGGCTCTCCTCCTTTTCTCGTGTCCTTTGGTACGCTATTTATAGAGAGAGTAGGGGTATAATTGCCCCTTAAAAATCTAGAAACAGATTGAGTCAATCTGTTTTATCTGGAAAGTAGCTTCGCCGCGAGGCTAGAGACAGCTTTTGTGAAGCCAGGAATAGCAAGTAGTGTTGATCTCTTGATCCGCTCTGCTAAATGAGGGATGCGCCCTTGATTCTTTCCAAATAACTGAAAGATTTCTCCTGATCTTCTTTCTAATTGGGAGAGTCAAAAGATTATGGTAAGCAACTGTCAAATTTGATCTCAATTAGATTTGATCTCATCTGGAGATTTGATTGGTCAAAGATGACCATAAAGACCTGCAGCGAAGTCATTGCGTTGAGCTCATGGCAGAGCTGGGAGAAGCTTCTGGTGAAGCTAGAAGAAAGCTCTCAGCGGAGCTACATAGAATTTGTGGCGAAGCTACCAATCATCCTTCTCCGTGGCTGCGTGGGGCTTCGAGCAGAGTTAACTGAGCATTTTTGTGCGAAGTTGTATGTTAGCTCGCAGCGAGGCTGCGAAGGAGCTTCCTGTGATGCTAAGCAACTTTGCTTCTTATGCGAGACTTATCTTGTGGGCTTGTGCGAGACTAAGTGTTGAGCTCACTTAATGTCTCTGGTCCTGCTTGGGCCTTCTCATGAGCTTTTAAGAACGATCTCGGCTTACTATCTGTTTCACTGGATCAGTAGAGTCCAAGTTGCTGATTGTCCCTCTTAAATGGGTGAAGAACTGGTCATCGGCTTGTCTGTCACTTGTCTTTTGTAGATGTCAACAAGTTAGATATTGTCCAGGCCAGTTAGGAATCTTGTCTTTTTTAGAGTATCAATAAGACCCCCTTCAAAGTTTTCGTAAGTCTGCAATAGAATGGTTCAGACTTCGAAATACTTTGAACTGTTTTGATTGATGATATGGGAAATGTGAACGTCGTCATAATGGTTGAGTTCAGCTCCCCTTTCAATCCTGCTTCCGGATTGGAATAAGTTCGCCGAGGAATCGTGTAGATTTGCGATTCTGGGTAGCTTCGCGTTTGGGTAGCTTCGCATCTGGATAGCTTCGCGTTAACTCAGTGTTTGGAACGACGTTCCTTTCCCAAGTCTAACTGCTTTTTGGCTAGTTACTGTAATACCCCTCTCCCGGAATACGTACTTAGTTACGTATTCAGTCTTTCGATCGTATTTTCCGATTTACCATCCGTATTTGACCAATTTCAATTCCAAATATCATTTTCCAATATTTTAGATTTTATGTGATTTTCTGAAATTTTCTGGAATTAAAATGAATTTCTCCGAAACCGGTGTCGGCCAGTACCGCTGGCCGATTTCCGAATTTTTATCTTCCAAACTGTTAGGAATTTTTAGAAAGTCCTTTAGACTTTATTGCTTAGAATCATATTTCTTACTTATACACTTTTTCTGAGAATTTTATAAATTTATGAAAATTCTTTCGGAGTCGGTAAATAACTGATTCCGGGATTTTAATTAAAAATCTATACAGTATTTCTTCAAACGAATTTCACCATGAGTCTTCAAATATTATTCTTGATTTTTGGTAAAATTTTCAGACCAATCCGAGATACTTGAAATTCGGACCTTTTTTCAAAAATTGCAAAATTCCAATTCCACTTCATTTCCACCTCAAATCCCACTCACCCTTCACCTAACACCACTCACTCTCTCTCTCTCACCCACAGCCGGCCAAGTGGCCAAGGAGAGGACACTCACCTCACCCCCCTTTTTACACAAAACCCCCTCTCATTTCCTTTAATTCCACCCTCTTTGCAAAATCCCAAATCCTATATAAGACTTTCCCTTTACACTTTAGTCTTTTTCTTCCTCATTTCAACTCAAGTGAGAGAAGCTCTCACCAAACCCTCTCCTTTCACAACTGAACCCTAGCTCCAAGATCACTTCAAGACCTTTCCCTCCAGCCCAAGGCAACTCCAAGAGCACTTCTTCACCTCAAGCTTCAACAACAAGTGTGGAGTGAAGCCATCATCTCCATCCTTGAATCAAGTCACAATTAAACCTATCCAAGTGAGTATTCCACTCACCAAGACTTGTAATAGCCCTAGAGTACTTGTATCTACCCCTATTGCACACCAGGTAACCTAAAACCACGAATTCAGTCATCAAACACACTTCCAGAATTTCTGTTCTGTGCACTGTTTTTCCCCACGATTAGTCGACTTGACTTAGGACCTAGTCGACTAGAACACTTAGCTGAAACTTAGTTTTCTGGAAAAACCCAGTATTAGTCGACTTGCCCCAAATATTAGTCGACTAACAAACTCTCTGGAAACCCATATTGGTCGACTCCTGAATTCACCTAGTCGACTAATCCATCTTGGACCAGAAAACCCAACTTTCTGTATCAGCAGACTTAGTCGACTTAAGTGTCCATTAGTCGACTAGAACTCCCTATTAGTCGACTAACCTTCCTACCCTAGTCGACTAATTTTCCCTGAAACAGAATTCTAACTCTCTGTATCCCAGTATTAGTCGACTAACCCTTACCCCTAGTCGACTAATCCTGACTGTGTGTCATAGTTAATTTCTGTTCTGAATTTGGTTTTTATACTTGTTACATATGTATTATACCTTGCTTATTCATGCTTCAATACGGCACAACATGACTTATTACTGAATGGATGTATCTCTTGTTACCTCATGACTTATTATTGCATATACTCGTTCCATGACATGTTAAACAATAATATCACCACTGTCATGCCATCTCTTAAAACTAAGCATGATACACTTGACTTTTACATAAAAAGCACCAACTTACATATGGGTCGGGGGAAATATGCGGATATCGATACGTGTTCGTGTTTACAGTGGCTTTTAGGTATATTGTACAATTACTGTTCCGGTCTTACCTGTGGTACTCCAGGGGACCGAGGGGAGTGCTTTCTCCCTTTCCTGTTTACTGTCATGACAAGGGCATACATAAGTCCCTCCTGTTTAGCCTTGCGGCAGGTTCCGTCTTCAAGCAACGGAACAATCCTGGGCCGTGGTCCCGGGTATGCACGGGACCCACTGTAAACATAGTTCGTCGATACAACCGCTGTTTCCAATAACAACCTTGTTTCACTAGGATATGGATCTATGTGCTCTGGGACACTGGGTCACATAGCTAGATATCACAGTAAGACAAGTAATAATAATAAGACGTTAATTGTAGATTTGTTGCATATGATCTTACCTTATTGAGTTTACATCGCTTGTTATTCGTTGCTATTTATTGTAACTTCATTACCTTTATTCATGATCCTTATGTCACTTGACTATCTTTATTTGTTATTATATGTCTTGACCCTTTGGATTTGCATATTCAGATTCCGAGGCTTGGGACGAAGTGGAGCCTTCCACAGAGGACCGGGCCTATCTTTCTGAGCAGGCTGACCAGCTCTAGTCCTATCGTGCTCGACTCTTCCTTTGGTTCACGGGATCTCCATCCATTTCGTGAGCATTTTTGTATTTTTGGTTATATAGGATTCATTTTGGACTTGGGTTGTGATAAAGGACACTTGTAAAGTGATATTGCTTATCATAACTTGTATAACTTTGTATTTATCTTTTGTAAGTTGGCATATGAATATACCACGCTGTGTGTTGTACTCTGATACTTGTTGTACTTAATGATTAGCGTATATACGTGGGGGCACCATCTGACCTACGTATATGCGTTGCAGTGACGTTTCCGTATCATTGGGATCGGGGCGTCACAGGTTGGTATCAGAGCCTAGGCTCTCAAACCTAAAAGTACAACCAAGTGGCAAATTCTAGTGATTTGCTAATGCCAACTACAATGTACAAAGTTATATAGTCCTTCTTGACTTCGTCCTTGATTCGGTCCTCGTATCCTAAACTCCTTCCCTTTGTTTCCAATTCCAGATCTTATCCCTTTCGGTATGGAGAGACGTTCGGGTCGCAACAATGTCGGGCAAGTACCGAATGGACCCGTAGGAGGAGAGGGTGCTGATATCCTGAGGATCATTCAGACTATGCTGGGAAACCAGCAACAGCAGATGGAGAATCAACATCAGCAGACTGAGCTCCTCAGGCAGGAGTTGGCAGCCCCGAAGGAGCAGAAGCCGGGGAGCATCTCAGACTTCCGACGGCTACAGCCGGCCGTATTCACGGGAGTCGAGAGGCCATTGGAGGCTGAACAGTGGTTAACAGACACCACCGATCTGCTGAACGCCGCCAGGGTGCCTAAGGAGAACCAAGTGGAGGTTGCAAAGATCCAGCTGAAGGACATAGCCAGGACTTGGTGGCTTGCAGAGGAGGCTCGCTTGAAGAAGCCTATCTCTTGGGATACGTTCTCCAAGAGCTTTTATAGCAGGTTCTTTCCCGCCACTGCTCAGAAGGACATGGAGGAGCAGTTCATCAAGCTTCAACAGGGGGATAGATCCGTAGATGAGTATGCTGCAGAATTTCTCAGGTTGAGTCGCTTCGCCCCGTACATGATAGCAGATGAGGAGAAGAGGGCAAGCCGGTTCCAGCAAGGTCTGCAAATGGACATTCAGATGTTCCTAATGCCCCATCATCTGAAGACCTATGCAGAAGTTCTCACCAGCGCTCGAGAGGTGGAGCGTGGGTTTGAGAAGAAGCAAGGAGATCAGAGGAAGGACCAGGCCATGAAGAGGCCGTTTGTACCGGTGGGTAGAGGAGGACCGTCCAGGGCAGCGAAGGTTCAGGCCAGGCAACCATTCAGAGCAGTTCCTTACCAGATGGCTCGACCAGGTCTTATCTGCAACTTTTGCCAGAAACCAGGACACTCTCAGCAGGATTGCCGGAGGGCAAATGGATTGTGTTTGGTGTGTGGAGCACGAGACCATGCCGTAGAGACCTGTCCTCACAGGAGAATGGGGTTTGCTAACCAAACCTTGCCGGCACCTCAAGGGCAGAATGGACAGAGGGCACTACCAGGGCCAGTTGGGCAGAGGCACCAGGGACCAGTGATGAGGAGAGCTCTTCCCCTTCCTCCACCGCATGTTGCTCGCCCAGTGCAGAGAGGAGCCCGGACAGCAGCAGGGCGTGGCAGAGGTCAGGCCTACAACCTGACAGCAGAGGAGGCTGAGGCTTCAGAGGAGGTGATTACAGGTAACATCAGAGTTCATTCTATACCTGTTCTCGCTCTCTTCGATTCGGGTGCATCCCACTGTTATATCTCCGACCATTTTGTGGCTGTTCATTCCATACCTGTTA
Organism: Agave tequilana; assembly: GCA_038442645.1. NCBI lineage: Eukaryota > Viridiplantae > Streptophyta > Magnoliopsida > Asparagales > Asparagaceae > Agave > Agave tequilana. Next base: position 15,139 of record JAVJIF010022008.1, on the reverse strand, counting down.
AGGCTTTAGACCACAAGTGGGAGATAAGTACCGGGTATGGGGTAGTTATATCTTCTAGAGTTTGTGCTGACTGTCCAGTGGAACTTTGTGGGAAGACCTTGGCCATAGATATGCTCGTACTAGACACCAAAGGGTACGACGTAATCTTAGGCATGACCTGGCTCAGTCAGTACTATGCGGTGATTGACTGTAGAGGGAGGAGGATCAATTTCAGAATCCCGCATCAGCCGGAGTTCCAGTTTAGTGGAGAGGTGAAGCCTGCTAAGAAGGAGATTCAGATGACCACTTCGGAGGTTCTGAAGGGAGTGCCAGTGTGGGATGAGTTTCCAGAAGTCTTTGCTGAGGTCTCAGGGTTTCCACCGGAGAGGATAATTGAGTTCTCCATTGATACAATTCCAGGAGCAGCTCCTATATCCAAGGCTCCGTACAGGATGGCACCGACAGAGTTGGAGATCTTGAAGAAGCAACTGCAGGAGTATTCGGACAAGGGATTGATTCGGCCAAGCACTTCACCATGGGGAGCTCCAGTGCTCTTGGCGAATAAGAAGGATGGTGGTAAGAGGCTTTGTATTGATTATAGGGAGTTGAACAAGGTCACCATCAAGAACAAGTATCCCTTACCCCGGATTGATGACTTGTTTGATCAGCTTCATGGAGCCCGTGTATTTTCTAAGTTAGATTTGCAGTCGGGTTACCATCAGCTGAGGGTGAAGAAGGAGGATGTTCCGAAGACGGCATTCAGGACCCGTTATGGCCACTATGAATTTCTAGTTATGCCTTTCGGAGTCACCAATGCCCCTGCGGTTTCATGGATTTGATGAACCGAGTGTTCTCGCCCTACTTGGATCAGTTCGTTGTTGTTTTCATTGATGACATCTTGATCTATTCCAGGAACAACAAGGAGCATGCAGAACACTTGAGGATCGTGTTGCAGACCCTCCAGCAGGAGCAGCTTCATGCCAAGAGGAGCAAGTGTGAATTCTGGTTGGATAGCATAGCTTTCCTTGGACACATAGTTTCAGCAGAAGGAATTTCAGTTGATCCTAGTAAAGTCCAGGCAGTGAAGCATTGGCCAGTTCCGAAGACGGTGACTGAGATAAAGAGCTTTCTTGGACTAGCCGGATATTACAGGCGCTTTGTCCAGGATTTCTCTAGACTTGCAGCTCCGTTGACCAGGCTCACCAGAAAAGGGGAGAGATACATTTGGACAGAAGATTGTGATGCAGCATTTGAGCAGTTGAAGCAGAGGCTTATCACAGCTCCAATCTTGAGGACTCCTTCAGGAAGAGGAGGGATGGTCATTTTCTGTGATGCATCAGGTAAAGGCCTGGGGTGTGTGCTTATGCAACATGATCATGTTATAGCATATGCATCTAGGCAGTTGAAGCCTCATGAGAGGAATTACCCAACTCATGACTTGGAGTTGGCAGCTGTGATATTTGCTTTGAAGATCTGGAGACACTACCTTCTGGGAGACAAAGTGTTGATATACACAGATCACAAGAGCCTCAAGTATATTTTCTCACAGAAGGAGTTGAATATGAGGCAGAGGAGGTGGTTGGAGCTTATGGCGGACTATGATATTGACTTGCAGTATCATCCAGGCAAAGTCAATACCGTTCCTGATGCACTGAGCAGGATGCCAGTGAACAGAGTGCTAGTCCACCTCACGCAGCAGAGGGAGTTGATTCAGGAATTCATCAGATTGGATTTGATGTTAGTGCGAGGAGGTGATAAGGCCGGGCAGTTCATGGCTTTACAGATCCAGTCATCATTGATAGAGGAGATCAAGGAAGCTCAGAAGGAGGACCCCAGATTGCAGACATTCAGAGCTCAGGTGGAGGCTGGATTGAGGACGGATATCTGCATTCACCCAGATGGTGCATTGTATTTTGGTCATAGACTTTGTGTTCCCCGAGGAGAAGTCAGACAGAAGATTTTGGAGGAAGCACACAGTTCAGCTTATTCTATACACCCTGGGGGAAACAAGATGTACCAGGACCTGAAGAAGCACTTTTGGTGGAATGCTATGAAGAGGGAGATAGCCCAGTTTGTTGCCAAGTGCTTGGTTTGCCAGCAGATAAAGATCGAGCATCAGAGACCAGCTGGACTTCTTCAACCTTTGCCGATACCCGAATGGAAGTGGGAGCATATCACCATGGATTTTGTGACGGCATTACCTCGGAGTCCCAGGGGTAATAATGCTGTGTGGGTTATAGTTGATCGCCTCACCAAGTCAGCTCACTTCATACCATTCAGGGTAGGCCAGTCGACAGAGGTTCTGGCAGATAAGTATATGAAGGAGGTGGTTCGTCTGCATGGAGTTCCAGTTAGTATTGTGTCAGATAGAGACACCAGATTCAGATCTCATTTCTGGGAGAGTCTCCAAGAAAGTCTGGGAACTCGTCTGAAATTCAGTACTTCTTATCATCCTCAGACAGACGGACAATCTGAGAGGACTATCCAGATCCTTGAAGATATGTTGAGGGCTTGCATGATTGACTTTGGGGGATCTTGGGAAGACCATCTTCACTTGGCTGAGTTTTCATATAACAACAACTACCAGGCAAGTATTAAGATGGCACCCTTTGAGGCATTGTATGGTAGGTAGTGCCGATCACCGATTTGTTGGGATGAAGTCGGTGAGAGGAGTCTTTTGGGACCAGAGATTCTGATGCAGACTACAGAGAAAGTCAGGGTTATCAGAAATCATCTCAGGGCTGCTCAGAGTAGGCAGAAGAGTTGGGCAGACACTCGGAGAAGGCCATTGGAGTTCCAGGTTGGAGATCATGTATTCTTGAGGATATCACCTACCAAGGGGGTGATCCGGTTCGGTGCTCGTGGGAAGCTAAGTCCAAGGTATATTGGCCCATTCGAGATCCTGGATCGTGTGGGAGATGTGTCCTATAGATTGGCGTTACCGCCATCTTTGGACGGGGTGCATAATGTCTTCCACGTGTCTCAGTTGAGGAAGTATGTCAGGGATGACAGCCATATTCTGGATCATTCCGAGCTGGAGCTACAACCGGATTTATCATACCAAGAACAGCCGTTGGCCATTCTGGATAGGAGTGTCAAGACACTGAAGAACAGGGCTATTCCATTGGTATTGGTGTCATGGAACAGGCATGCGCCAGGAGAGGCCACTTGGGAGCGTGAGGACGCTATCCGGGAGCATTATCCTCTACTTTTCACATCTTGATTTGGTAAGACTCTTTTCTTCTACTCTTCTTTACCGTTATCTTCCCTTGTATCCATATGTATCTATTGCTCTTCCTGTTATCTTTCACCTTATGAAATTTCGAGGACGAAATTTTTGTAAGGTGGGTAGATTGTAATACCCCTCTCCCGGAATACGTACTTAGTTACGTATTCAGTCTTTCGATCGTATTTTCCGATTTACCATCCGTATTTGACCAATTTCAATTCCAAATATCATTTTCCAATATTTTAGATTTTATGTGATTTTCTGGAATTTTCTGGAATTAAAATGAATTTCTCCGAAACCGGTGTCGGCCAGTACCGCTGGCCGATTTCCAAATTTTTATCTTCCAAACTGTTAGGAATTTTTAGAAAGTCGTTTAGACTTTATTGCTTAGAATCATATTTCTTACTTATACACTTTTTCTGAGAATTTTATAAATTTATGAAAATTCTTTCGGAGTCGGTAAATAACTGATTCCGGGATTTTTAATTAAAAATCTGTACAGTATTTCTTCAAACGAATTTCACCATGAGTCTTCAAATATTATTCTTGATTTTGGTAAAATTTTCAGACCAATCCGAGATACTTGAAATTCGGACCTTTTTTCAAAAATTGCAAAATTCCAATTCCACTTCATTTCCACCTCAAATCCCACTCACCCTTCACCTAACACCACTCACTCTCTCTCTCACCCACAGCCGGCCAAGTGGCCAAGGAGAGGACACTCACCTCACCCCCCTTTTTACACAAAACCCCCTCTCATTTCCTTTAATTCCACCCTCTTGCAAAATCCCAAATCCTATATAAGACTTTCCCTTTACACTTTAGTCTTTTTCTTCCTCATTTCAACTCAAGTGAGAGAAGCTCTCACCAAACCCTCTCCTTCCACAACTGAACCCTAGCTCCAAGATCACTTCAAGACCTTTCCCTCCAGCCCAAGGCAACTCCAAGAGCACTTCTTCACCTCAAGCTTCAACAACAAGTGTGGAGTGAAGCCATCATCTCCATCCTTGAATCAAGTCACAATTAAACCTATCCAAGTGAGTATTCCACTCACCAAGACTTGTAATAGCCCTAGAGTACTTGTATCTACCCCTATTGCACACCAGGTAACCTAAAACCACGAATTCAGTCATCAAACACACTTCCAGAATTTCTGTTCTGTGCACTGTTTTTCCCCACGATTAGTCGACTTGACTTAGGACCTAGTCGACTAGAACACTTAGCTGAAACTTAGTTTTCTGGAAAAACCCAGTATTAGTCGACTTGCCCCAAATATTAGTCGACTAACAAACTCTCTGGAAACCCATATTGGTCGACTCCTGAATTCACCTAGTCGACTAATCCATCTTGGACCAGAAAACCCAACTTTCTGTATCAGCAGACTTAGTCGACTTAAGTGTCCATTAGTCGACTAGAACTCCCTATTAGTCGACTAACCTTCCTACCCTAGTCGACTAATTTTCCCTGAAACAGAATTCTAACTCTCTGTATCCCAGTATTAGTCGACTAACCCTTACCCTAGTCGACTAATCCTGACTGTGTGTCATAGTTAATTTCTGTTCTGAATTTGGTTTTTATACTTGTTACATATGTATTATACCTTACTTATTCATGCTTCAATACGGGCACAACATGACTTATTACTGAATGGATGTATCTCTTGTTACCTCATGACTTATTATTGCATATACTCGTTCCATGACATGTTAAACAATAATATCACCACTTGTCATGCCATCTCTTAAAACTAAGCATGATACACTTGACTTTTACATAAAAAGCACCAACTTACATATGGGTCGGGGGAAATATGCGGATATCGATACGTGTTCGTGTTTACAGTGGCTTTTAGGTATATTGTACAATTACTGTTCCGGTCTTACCTGTGGTACTCCAGGGGACCGAGGGAGTGCTTTCTCCCTTTCCTGTTTACTGTCATGACAAGGGCATACATAAGTCCCTCCTGTTTAGCCTTGCGGCAGGTTCCGTCTTCAAGCAACGGAACAATCCTGGGCCGTGGTCCCGGGTATGCACGGGACCCACTGTAAACATAGTTCGTCGATACAACCGCTGTTTCCAATAACAACCTTGTTTCACTAGGATATGGATCTATGTGCTCTGGGACGCTGGGTCACATAGCTAGATATCACAGTAAGACAAGTAATAATAATAAGACGTTAATTGTAGATTTGTTGCATATGATCTTACCTTATTGAGTTTACATCGCTTGTTATTCGTTGCTATTTATTGTAACTTCATTACCTTTATTCATGATCCTTATGTCACTTGACTATCTTTTTTGTTATTATATGTCTTGACCCTTTGGATTTGCATATTCAGATTCCGAGGCTTGGGACGAAGTGGAGCCTTCCACAGAGGACCGGGCCTATCTTTCTGAGCAGGCTGACCAGCTCTAGTCCTATCGTGCTCGACTCTTCCTTTTGGTTCACGGGATCTCCATCCATTTCGTGAGCATTTTGTATTTTTGGTTATATAGGATTCATTTTGGACTTGGGTTGTGATAAAGGACACTTGTAAAGTGATATTGCTTATCATAACTTGTATAACTTTGTATTTATCTTTTGTAAGTTGGCATATGAATATACCACGCTGTGTGTTGTACTCTGATACTTGTTGTACTTAATGCTTAGCGTATATACGTGGGGGCACCATCTGACCTACGTATATGCGTTGCAGTGACGTTCCCGTATCATTGGGATCGGGGCGTCACAGTTACGAGAGGGATTGCTCCCTTTTCTGATGTTAGAATAAACTCTCTTTCTTTTAACGAGGGAGATTGTTCCTTTCTCGATGCTAAGCATTTAAATGCTTTAATTTCGTCCGCGCTTCTAGGCTTGAAGCGGCAGCGGGGTGGTCAGGCCATGAGGCCTATAAATAGGACACTTGAAGTCCTTTTCAGAGAAACAGTCTGTTCATGACATCCCTCGTTGCCCAGGAAAGGAGGCTCAAATCTCTGAAATAGTGGGGGCGCCCACCCTGGTCACTAACCGGCCAAGAGCTGGTGAGTCTCGGTCATCCAAAGACTTTACCAATGGACTAGTGATTTTTAGGGAGTTTATCTCCCTTAATCTTTCTTAGCTTTACCTGGCTACTTCAGGGATTAATTTCCCTTGTTCTTCATTTGTATCTGACTGACTCGCAGAGAAGGGTTTGAAGCCTATTTCCAGCTTCTCGGCGAAGCTATCATTCTCGCTTGATCAGGAAAAAAACTTTTTCATACAGAGTTCCTGTCTTGATCTATTAAATCTGCCTGTTAAATCTGCCACATAGGCAAGAATTGGGACTTAGTCTCTTCAAGGTTGAGCCAGTATTGCCATATAGGTGGGGTCAAGACTGTGTCCCTCTGGACCAGTCTGGCTTAGCCATATAGGCAAGGCTAGGACTTGGTCTTTTTTTAGGCTTCTTCAGCCTAGCTGCCTTAAGCGAAGCTAAAACTTGGCTTATGCTGAGCTAGTCTATCATCACTGTGCAAGCGAGGCTATCCTCTGCTTAACTGAAGCACTACTGGATCGGATATGAATTCTTCGCCCAAAGAATTTGACTTAGCATTTCATCTTTGCAGTTTTCTTTTGATTTAATGCTAACCTGTTCCCAGTTTGCATTGTAGTGAACTGTGCCCATTAGTCTTTTATCTTGATGAAAGAGACCAAAAACTTGCCTCTTGATCTTCAAGTTGAAACTTTAATCCTAAGCAGGAGGAACATACTGGAGCAACTGATGCGTGTTCCAAGAAGAGGTTGGCAGTTGCTTATCCGAGATGATCCACTTCGGGAAGGGGTTGGTAGTCGCTTATCCGAGATGATCCACTTCGGGAAAGCGGGCGTCACCTGTAAGGTCTCGGATCCTTCCTTTGCTAATTTTAATCAAAGAAGATCCGGCTTTCTGGTGACAACCAGTCCTTTGTCAATTTTCATCAAAGAAGATCCAGCTTCTTGATGACAAAATCTGCCATTAAGCGAAGACTTACGGCCTTGTGTAGGAGGAAGACCTTTAGTGTCCAGTTGAGATGGTTCATCACCTCGAAACTAGATAGGATGATTTGTCTGCCTTTGGAGCAATGATTCTGTTGTATGAAGGACAATCTTGATGTAGTATCAATATATCTTCCTTTTAGAATCAATAAAAATGTTATTTTCTACTTATCTGCTTTGTTTCCCTCCTTTTTGATTCGAGAACACCTAGAGTGGACTAGCTTTGCGTAAGTCTTTTCCTTAGGAGGAAATAGAAACTTTCAGCGGAGCTAAACTTCCAGCGAAGTTGGAGATAGACTCCCAACTAAGTTAGGAACAAGTCTCTGGCGAAGTTAACACGGAATTTTCGCGAAGCTAGAGATGTGCTTTTAGCGGAGCTAAGGCATGTTTCTAAGTGAAGTTACTCAAGAGTCGCGTGAAGTCAACGCTGAACTCACGGCGGAGTTAGCTCTTAGCGGGGCTGAAGTAACGCTTCTCGGGAAGGCGCTTTAGGCGCTATTTCAAATTAATTTGAAACGAACGCTTGCGCTCCTTTCGAGGAGGCAAAGTTTAGGCAAGCTTAAGCCTATAAAAGCCCGATTGGGCTGAAAGAGAAAGAATTACTTCTCTTTGAATTTTCAGAGAAACAATTCTCCTTTTCCTCCTTCTTCGTTTGATATTTTAAGAACTTTCTACTTCTTCCATGGCCCCCAAAAGACGAGCGGGTAAAAAGGCAGCGATCTCTGCGACGGAGGTGCCTCCTCCTCCTCCGGTCATTGAGCGCCCTATTGCGGGTAGGGATTTTTCCCTTTTACTGAGAGATTTTCATCTCTTTTCGAAGCCAATTTCTGGCTATCTCATGATGAATCTAGAATGATTCACTGTGATCCAGTGATCTCAGGGAGTTCAACTCCCTTAATTTTCTTTGCTGACTTCTTAGGGGATTTAATTCCCATTAATTTCTCAACTAAAATTTTAGAAACCGAATGTTTCTTCTCCAAGCTTCTGTGCGAAGTTAACCCTTAGGCGGTTCACATCCTGTCGAATAGTAGGATGCGAAGTTAGCCTTAGAAGCGTAGCTGGAAAAGGACTTTAAAGCCCTTAAAATGATTTTAGACAACAGTACCCTTCTGGCGAAGTTAGCCCTTGAGGACTTATTCGCATTCTATTTGGCAATAGGCTGCCAGGCGAAGCTTTCAGAGCAAAGCTAACACTCGTGCAGAGTGTGGAGCTAAGCGGCAGCTACGAAGCTGAGCTTCGGGGCAAAGCTAATGCTAGGCTAGCTTCGCTCGGAGAGCGGAGCTATGCCTCAGCAAAAATTATATTCTTGCTTTAGCTTTTTTTTTAGCAAATGAACTAATATGATTTCTTCTTACTTTTGTAGTGCACTATACTTCGGGTCCTCTGAACAGTCTCTTTGGAACAGCCAGGGGGCTGGACGATAATGTTAGCCTGCAGTTCCAAGGGCAGGATTCATTATTCAGTGAGCGAAGCGCTCCCGGTCGGGATGCACTTATCTATGCCGGAGATCAGCGTACCATGAGGAGCATCTTAACCACTGCTCCCCTTGAAGATTATGACCGAAAATCTATCGGAAGCCCGACTTCATGTTCGGGGATACAGCGCCAGATACTAATCATCAACTGCTAGCCGGAGAGGGGCAGTGGATTTTCAATCTGGATGGCGGAGAAGTATTATCTCCTATCTAGCAAGCGTCATTTTTCACTGTCTTTCTTCTAGTGCATGACGAAGGCTCGGAAGATGCAGTGGCAAGTGACTCAGATTACTGACTCCGTTCATGCGGAGAAGTTGATAGCTTCGCCTCCTGGTTATACAAGGGCGGGTCCTTCTCGTTGTATATTGGGTCTCCACCTGGAAACATTATCCCAGACATTCCAGTAGGGGAAAATCCCGCGGTGGCTCAAACTTTTGAAAATCAGTTCTTCAAAGCTCGTGGTAATTATCCAGCCAATGATTTCAGGACCCCTGAGTGGATTCACCCTCCCAAGGCATGGTGGAGGGACTTGATCTTATACGTCTTGGCCCATTTGAAGAGGACCTGGAGAGATTGGGACTCTACGAGGCTGTCAGGGCAACCTGTTATGGCATCCAGATGAGCGTAGCGAACTTCTACGCCATCTTTGAGTTATACTGCCTAGCTACAGGAACATTCTTCACCCTTGTAGGCGAATTGGGCATGGCTTTGCACGAGATGTGGGAAGTCTCTGCTCTGCCCTTGGGAACTCTCTCATATGAAGAATATTTCCCGTGCGAGGCGGAATTGGCACTTCTAGAGAAGCAGGAGCCCGCCTATTCAAGACTTATCGGGAGTTGATGTGCTACCTTTATATTTGCTCGAGTATGCATGGGAGCCATAAGGGAGCTTCATGTAGCTCGAAGAGTTGGGGGAATTATTTGTTCCCCATCCTGGAAGATGCTCCTGAGGCAGCTCACTGCGGGGTTGCAGATGAGGACATTTTCGAAGGATGCAAGAACACTCCCAAGGGGATATGATTTTGAAAGACGATGATGGACCTTACGAGAAAGGTGATATTCTCCGGAGTTTCCATCATCAGGCTCGTCGACCGCTATTTTGGAAGGCACTTTTGGCCAGTTTTTTATCGGTTTGGTTGAAGAGACATGTGGTGCCCTTTCCCTCCAGCGACGTCATCCTTTTGACTATCTTATTGCCGGCCGTTCGTTTAGTTCATGGTCATTCTCTTGGACTTTTCCCGACAATTGTGTGTTGTATTCAGCGGGGCCTTCGTGCATTGACAGAAGCTTTCTGTAGGCCACCAGTAATGAAGAGGGGCAAAGGCACTATCCTGCCTTGCGACGGACACCAGGATTGGTTTGCCATACACTATTTGATGGCATGATTCGCCCTTCACTGCCCTTCCATTATTCAAGCCGGTTGAGGAGCCTCCAGAAGGCGTCCGGATGACACTTCTTCGTCGATTCGAGGGGTGTTCATGGTTAATGACTTATGTGGCCGCGGTTCGCAAGCTGCTGAGCCGGTATGACGTTTGCAGTCTTTTTCGCTACTTTTTTACATCCGCGGTGCAGGCTATGGTGAAGAATTTAAGGATGTAGGAGATGGGAAGACGTCGCTGAGCCGGGGAGTTTTTGAGTGGCTGGTTAGCATCCGGCCATCCTATCTGGTGTACAAGAGTGGGGATACCTGCTACTTAGAACCCTATGTCCCGAGTTGGTTTGCTCGTCAGTTCGGGTATGACCAACTGTACGTAGGTAACCCTAACACCAATCTGGCTTTTATAGGGAGCCTCATTGATGGTGCTCGTGCCTGGCGGTTCTACATCGCTGGCTGTACTGAGGCGCGGCTGTGCATGCCGCTGAGGACTCCAAATCTTCAGACAACTTTGGGGTTCTGTCAGTGGTACAGAACTTCGAACTCCACACCAACCGAGTTTTCTATTAACTCTTTTTGGCGTGAAGTTAATCTCTCGGCGGCTGAAGCGGAAAGTTACTGAGAGAGGTGAGGGCAGGAGGGTCCGCGTGCCAGGTCTCAGGGGAATTCGTCGCCACTGCTGATAGTGAGGCTTCAGATGCAGAGAGTCCCATTGAGGGAAACGCAGGTGCTGAGGTTCTACCTGATGCTCCTGGTGGGGTAGGCACGGCCCCCATGGAACATGTTGATGTAGAAGAAGTGGAGGAAGAAGATTCCGACGTTCACTTCAAACGAAAGCGGGAAGGTGGATCTCGTAGGAAGAGGGTAGTGAAGAGGCCTCATCGCTACACTCTTACCATTATTGCAGAGGGTGAGTCAACCGTGGCGCCTCCTCCTCCTGCTCCATTAGTCATTAGGCTGTCGGCTCCAAGGCAGACCATTGATAAAGCTGTTCCTGACCTGAGTAAGACCAGCCCTGTTCTTGCAACATACTCTATATATTTCGTATAGCTCATTGTTTATTCTATGATTCAGGAACTGAGACGGTAAGAGACCCAAGAGCCGAGCTGTAGGAGAACAGGGAGATTACTATGATCCCCTGTTTACTTATAAAGAAGGTGACGAGGCTAGCTACTTCGTCGCCTAAGAAGACTCTGGAGGTGATGCGGCCGACGTCGGTCCTTCGGGTGTTGGGACCTCAAAAGGAAGTCCCATGGCCTCCAGCTCTTTAGGTTGGACCACAGAGGGTTCGGCGAGTGAAGGTGGACCGGCCGTCCATATTGACTCTGCAAAGATTTTCCTATGGAGCCTGAGGGGACTGATGCCGCTGTCGAGGAAGTTCGGAGAGAAGCTGCGGCCAAGGCGATTGAGGCGATATCATCTTTTGGTAATGTTTTGACCTTTTGTGAATAATTCTCTCCTGATATTCATATACCTTGCTTAAATAAGGTCTTTCTACAGGTGTTCCACCTTTGGGTCATCGACTTCAAGGGAGCTAGCCAATCCTCCTGAGGGATCAAGGGTGATGCAAGTACTTCGACTGCGGTGGATGCTGCTGAGTTGGATGCCTTGTATCACGGCCTGCCCTCCTATCAACCTGAACCGACAAGTGGCCTTAAAGAGACGAGGGGACAGTGGTTACGGAACCAATCTCACTTCCAACTACGTCGGTAAGTGAACAGCCAGTGGTTTCGCCAGCGCTGCTTATCCTGCCAATTGCGAAGCTGAAGGTGATTGTCAGTCCTACTTCTTCAACACTGGTTGTTGAGCCAACTCTCCCGGAAGTAGTTACCAGTCCTACGTCGATTGTGGCTAGTGTACTGGTCTCAATGAGGACTCTTCTGAGATCACCGATGATCCCACATATTTCTCCAGTCAGTACTCCTGCCATTCCTTCACAGTTATGTTAGTGAAACCGGTGGAAGCTTTGCCTTCAGGGGCCACTGGTTCCCGGGAGTAGTTGAAGCTGAGAATGAATTTGGGGCTGAGCTAGTCAACAGCTTTTATAGGGCTTGAAGCGATCCATTGCTTTGGTCTTGAAGGGCTCGACTACCTCGTTTTCCGCTTTGAAGGTAGTCCTTTCTCGAAGTATTGACAGCATTCGAGACTTAGAGGGGATAACCAGGCCGCCACATTAGAGCTTCTAGTGGACAGGCTTGAGAGGGATGTGGACGAATGGCGCCGTCTTAGCCATTCAGATCTGGAGTCTTCAGTTAATGATCAGGTTGCACACCTCGCCGCTGAAATGCATGAAGCACGTCTTGCCGCTCAGGAAGCAACTAAGGCAATTTCTTCTGACTTGAAATCCTTGGAGACAAGGAAAATAGAGCTCGGGGATGCCATATATGCTTCTAATGGTGCTCTTCTCGACGCTGAGGATAAGATTGAAAAGGCCAAGGAAATGATCAAGAAAGCCAATCTTCTTTTATCCAAGGCCGAACCGGTACACCTTGAGGAGATTGCTCGGCTAGAGCAGCTTAGGGCTCAGAATGACGAAGTCCTGCAACAGGAGCTAGCACAGAGAGCAACTTTGGCTGAAATTGAGACTCGCCTGGCCCAGACAGCGAGCTTTAATGAGGCCGAGTTGAGGTCGCAGGCACTTATCGGGGCTGCTGAGGAGAGGAAGAATAGGCTGGCCATTCTTGAAGAACGGATCAAATCCTACGAAGCACCCTCGTAGCTTGTAATCCGTGTATCCATGTATCCCTCTTTTGGAATCAAATAAAAAATAATTTTATTTGGCTTCCCTATTGCATTTCTAACTTGTTTTATCTTCTAAATTTTTAGTTCTTACTTTCAAGTTGTATTGCAATCCTCAAAAGGAAATGGTATAACTAATTTAATCAGTAGTGATAAACTGATAGGGTTAGTTACACATTAAAGAAATAGTCCCTACCGGACTGAAAGATGAGATTGGATATCAATGGTTTAGAGGTGACAAACTGGACATAACCGATTAGGGTTTACCGAACTCGAGGTGTTTACTGTTCAGAGGTGACGAACTGGACATAACAGTAAGCAAAAATGGAGACTTGGCTATCTGTCGGTTCAGATGTGACAAACTGGATATAACCGATTAAGAAGCCACCAAGCTCAAAATTTTGTCATTTAGAGGTGACGAATTGGACATGATGACAAAGAAATAGTCCCTACTGGACTGAAAGATGAGACTTGGCTATCTGTCGGTTCAGAGGTAGCATGGACATAACTGATTGAGAAGCCACCAAGCTCGAAATTTTGTCATTCAGAGGTGACGAACTGGACATGATGACAAAGAAATAGTCCTGCTGGACTGAAAGATGAGACTTGGCTATCTGTCGGTTCAGAGGTAGCATGGACATAACAATTGAGAAGCCTCCAAGCTCGAAAATTGTCATTCAGAGGTGAGGAAACTGGACATCATGACTAAGAAATAGTCCCTACTGGACTGAAAGATGAGACTTGGCTATCTGTTGGTTCAGAGGTAGCATGAACATAACCGATTGAGAAGCCACCAAGCTCGAAATTTTGTCATTCAGAGGTGACGAACTGGATATGATGACAAAGAAATAGTCCCTACTTGACTGAAAGATGAGACTTGGCTATCTGTCAGTTCAGAGGTAGCATGGACATAACCGATTGAGAAGCCACCAAGCTCGAAATTTTGTCATTCAGAGGTGACGAATGGACATCATGACTAAGAAATAGTCCCTACTGGACTGAAGATGAGACTTGGCTATCTGTTGGTTCAGAGGGTAGCATGAACATAACCGATTGAGAAGCCACCAAGCTCGAAATTTTGTCATTCAGAGGTGACGAACTGGATATGATGACAAAGAAATAGTCCCTACTTGACTGAAAGATGAGACTTGGCTATCTGTCAGTTCAGAGGTAGCATGGACATAACCGATTGAGAAGCCACCAAGCTCGAAATTTGTCATTCAGAGGTGACGAACTGGACATGATGACAAAAAAATAGCCCTGCTGGACTGAAAGATGAGACTTGACTATCTGTCGGTTCAGAGGTAGCATGGACATAACGATTGAGAAGCCACCAAGCTTGAATTTTGTCATTCAGAGGTGATGAACTGGACAGGATGACAAAGAAATAGTCCCTGCTGGACTGAAAGATGAGACTTGGCTATCTGTCGTTCAGAGGTAGCATGGACGTAACCGATTGAGAAGCCACCAAGCTCGAAATTTTGTCATTCAGAGGTGATGAACTGGACATGATGACAAAGAAATAGTCCCTACTGGACTGAAAGATGAGACTTGGCTATCTGTCGGTTCAGAGGTTAGCATGGACATAATCGATTGAGAAGCCACCATGTTCAAAATTTTGTTATTCAAAGATGATGAACTGGACATGATGATAAAGAAATGTCCCTGCTGAACTGAAAGATGAGACTTGGCTATCTGTCGGTTCAGAGGTAGCATGGACATAACCGATTGAGAAGCCACCAAGCTCGAAATTTGTTATTCAGAGGTGACAAACTGGACATGATGACAAAGAAATAGTCCCTACTGGACTGAAAGATGAGACTTGGCTATCTGTCGGTTCAGAGGTAGGATGGACATAACCGATTGAGAAGCCACCAAGCTCGAAATTTTGTCATTCAGAGGTGACGAACTGGACAAGATGACAAAGAAATAGTCCCTATGGACTGAAAGATGAGATTTGGCTATCTGTCAGTTCAGAGGTAGCATGGACTTAACTTATTGAGAAGCCACCAAGTTTGTGAAATTTTGTCATGCAGAGGTGACGAAGTGGACATGATGACAAAGAAATAGTTCCACTGGGGGAAATAAGACTTGATTATCAACTCCATGGTGATTTTGATCTCTCCTTCAGATGTTATTTGGAAGAAATTGTCAGAGGTATATTGTTAACGTGACAACCAAAAAAGTCAACTGAAGACTGATTATCAGAACTCGTCGGGGAGTTAGGAAATGAGTCCCATAGAAGATCATATATCAGAGCAACTTGCCAGAGGTGTGATGTTAACTTCACAAGGATTCATTTACTATTATAGGTGCTTGAACATAATAGTAATTTGAGTAGACCTCTCGTTC
>JAVJIF010022007.1:0-61581 GCA_038442645.1 Agave tequilana | reverse complement strand
TATCAACCGCGTATCATCCCCAGACAAATGGGCAGGTAGAATCACCAACCGACATATCAAGCTCATTCTAGAAAAGACTGTCGGACAAAACCGAAAGGATTGGTCGGTTAAGCTCAATTATGCATTGCGGGCTTACCGTACCGCATTTAAGACAGTTCTGGGGATGTCTCCTTACAGACTCGTGTTTGAAAAAGCCTGTCATCTGCCATTAGAATTAGAACACCGGGCTCTCTGGGGCAATTAAGCAACTCAACTTTGACCTGACCAAGGCCGTTGAACTTAGGAAACTGCAGATTTCTGAATTAGAGGAGATGCAGAATGAAGCTTATGAGAATGCACAAATCACCAAGAGCGGACCAAACTTTTCCATGAGCCAATCATAACCCGGAAACACTTTGCACCGGGAGATAGGGTTCTGTTATATAACTCTAGGCTTCATATTTTCGTGGAGAAGCTGAAAACTCGTTGGTCAGGACCGTTCATTGTGCGCACTGTTTTCCCCACACGGTGCTTGTGCTTATTGCTAACCCTAAGAACAACACAGAATTCAAAGTCAATGGGCAAAGACTGAAGCCCTTCTTGACCACTGAGCCTATGACTCCGATGATAGTGTGCTGACCTTTTTTTGCCCCGTCATACACCTAACCACAACAAATAAAATAAAAAAAATATAAAAAAACTTGTTATATGCTTACCCCTTCTACATTTTTTTAGCCTATTCGCACTTGGCCGGCCCGGGTCCACGAAGACGGTGACTTCAATTCTTCCTCCTATTTATTGCATTCGTATTTCATATGCATTCATTGAGGACAATGCATTAGATAGGTGTGGGGGGGTGCTAACACCTTTCTTTTTTTTTCTTCTTTTCTTCTTTTCAAAAAAAAAAAATCTCTAGATTGAAAAGAAATTTCATACTCTTTGTAAACATACCAAAAGATTGTAGGAATTATGGGAACCTTATAATGAATCTTTATTTTTGCCTAAGTAAACAAGAATGAATGGTTTGACTAAAAGATAGGAGGGATAAGGAAAATAACTCATACCTTTTATTTAGCCTTAGTAGAATATGCATAATTCACACACACATGCTTGGGATTTAGAGACACAACTCTTGAAAAAAAAGAGAAAAAGAAAACGCTAGATAATTGTGCCTCAAGAAGCATGATTAATCACGCTAAAAATAAATAAAAAAATCCTATATACTGTAATAAATCTTGATTTCGTGGCCTACTCCACTTGCATATTTGACCTGAATGGTGTTTTTCCACCTGGTGCCCTAAGACCATCTGGTTTGGGAGTCATCGTTTTGATATGTGTTACATAAGTAAAGTAGAAAGCCTAATGGAACCAAGAATAATAAGTAAATATTAATAAAATTAAATGATATTCAAAGTTGAGTTGAAAAATCCCAAGCACATCACACTTACAAGTTATGCATATCTATCTAAAGCAAAAATAAAAGAATGAGTTAGAAGTACAAGATCCTTTCTAAATTTAAAGAAAAACCATAGTCTCTTCATTTATGAAGGCTAAAATATAAGAGGACTTATGAGGGTTAAACCTAATTCTTATATCATTCGGTCATTTTTACTTAGATGATTGAAAGTTCTTTTTATATATATATATTATATATATATATATATATAATATATATATATATATATTATATATATATATATATATATATATATATATATATATGGGGTTACTGTACCTCAGCCTGCAGGCTGAGAGAGTTTCTCAGCTGCGGGACGTGGCTACATCACCGCCGCACATCGGTCGCAGAGTGTTGGCGCCAAAAAAATAAAAAAATCCCGCCTAAACAATCGTGAAACAAATTGACAAAAATACCCCTTTTATATGACGACTGCGACTACTAGCCTTGAAAAAGTAAAAAAAAACACATTTACTTAACATTTATCATTCCCAATGCGACTATGGTCGCAATAATGAACTGTTTTGAAGTTCATTATAATTTCAAATTATAGTGTATTAACATTTTAACTGTTTTGGATAACTGAACAGTCACCTAGGAAGTATACAATTTTTTGAAAAGGTAGAAAATATATTTGAGAGATATTCACGTGGTCCGAGAGCTTAAACCTTTTGGAATTCCGGGATTAAAATATATAAAGGGTCATGAGCAAAGGATTAAAAACATACTGGTCTTTAGACTTAATCAACAACACAGCGACCTTGGTCGCAGTTCCTCGTCTTTATTCTTAATCAACAAAAAAACACGACAAACCTTGGTCGCAGTTGATGATCGTAGTCTTAATAAAATACACAGCGACCTTGGTCGCAGTTGTGGTCTTTACTCTAAATCAACAACACTGCGACTTGGTCGCAGATGCTGGTTTTATTCTTAATCAACAAAAAAATACTGCGCCCTTGGTCGCAGTTGGTGACCGTAGCTTAATCAACAAAAAAACACGGCGACCTTGCTCGCAGTTGATGACCGTAGCATAAATCAACAAGAACACTGCTACCTTGGTCGCAGTTGTTGGTCTTTACTCTAAATCAACAACACTGCGACCTTGGTCGCAGTTGCTGGTCTTTATTCTTAATCAACAAAAAATACTGCGACCTTGGTCGCAGTTGGTGACCGTAGCTTAATCAACAAAAAAACACGGCGACCTTGCTCGCAGTTGATGACCGTAGCTTAAATCAACAAGAACACTGCTACCTTGGTCGCAGTTGTTGGTTTTTACTCTAAATCAACAACACTGCGACCTTGGTCGCAGTTTCTGACCGTAGTCTTAATAAAATACACTGCGACCTTGGTCGCAGTTGATGGGCGCAGTCTTAAAAAAAAATAATCTGCAAACTTGGTCACAGTTGCTGGTTTTTATTATTAATCAACAACAACACTACGACGAGGTGACACGTCAAACGCAGCAGTTGCTTAGTCGCAGTCTTTGCTGGCAGTTGTTTCTGTTTGCACTATAGGCTTACGCGACGTTGGTCACAGTGTCGTCTCTGGTCCAAGTTGTTTTGTTTGAAAATGCATGACTGCGACCAAAAAGATCGAAGTTTATTAAAAAAATAAATATGTTTTTTATTTATGTCCAGTCATTTATATCCACGCATGTAAAAATGATACAAAACGCTCTCTTATACAATAAGATTGAGTGTTACAATACAGGAGTACAAAGAAAGACTACAAAAAAAAAGAGTACTTGTTGACTAAAGAGCAGTGGTGTTATTGACGTATTTTTTTTTATGTCCAGGCATTTATCTCCATGAATATGAAAATGATACAAAAATCGATCTCTTACTTATACAATAAGATTGAGTGTTACACAAAAAACGACATCAAGAAGACTAAACATAAAAAAAAAGAGCCCTTGTTGACTAAGAGCAGTGGTGTTATTGAGGTCCTCGTGTATAAAAAACTGTGGATTGCGAGGACCACGAACAGTGGTGGTATACAGGTCTGGTGGCAGCAGAAACCCTCGGTGATGAACATCTCTTCGTCAGAAGCCTCGATGACACTTCTGGGGTGAGAGAGGAGGAGTTGAGACCGCACAGGGTATGCTACCCACCACTATATCCACCACAACCCCCGCCGCCATACCCACTCTGACCATCCACAACCCAGATGGGAGAGCAGATCTCGGTGAGGGTTAGGTCCTCGTCATGACACGACTAAATCTCTTGTACATGACGAGGACCACGACTAATCCCTTGTACACGAACATCGATCAAGTTCGCCGGCCAAAAATATTCTCCCAGTGGCCCAGCGAACCTGAAAAAAAAAGACAATCAAGCTCTGGGTCATCTTCGTCCATGGGGTCATCTTCATCCATGGAGGCAGGAGCCTGTTAGTCTCTCAAGAAAGCTGGAATTCTCAGAGCAATTGCTCTCGAAAGAAAACTAAGTATGGGCCGTTTAAAAAAAGGAGAGGGTGAGCCCTATTTATAGGCAGGCCATAATAACCCTAATTAATAGTTCATTAATTCAAAACCGGCGCTGGTGGTCTTTTAATGCCAAACCGGCGCTGGTGGTGTCCAACCACCAGCGCCGGTTTGGCATAAAAGACATTAACGCATAAACCCAATGAAGAACAGACGAGTGGACAGCAGCTTCGGGAAACAACGAATGGTGCGGGTTCGTCGATGTAGAGTTGACGTTAAAAGATCTCATAAATCTTTTATGACAGGCCGCGTCTCACGAAGTGACTCCAGGTCGCGTCCCCTCAGCAAAAACTTTTCATTTTTCATTTAGATTTAAAAAAAAATGACTTAATCCAAACAACACTGCGACCTTGGTCGTAGTTTCTGTAATGCGTGCCACCGTGGACGCATTATTTTTTTTAAGACTGCGCTTATCAACTGCGACCTTGGTCGCAGTTGCTGGCGGCTGATATAGCAAAAAATAACACTTCCACCTTGGTCGCTATGCATGTAAATATAAAGGAAACATCTACCTAACGTACTGCGACCTACGTCGCAGTACATGTAATGCGTGCCACCTTGGACACTATGCATGTTAATATAAAGGAAACATCTACCTAACGTACTGCGACCTACGTCGCAGTCCATGTAATGCGACCCTAAATTGTAATTGCTGGCCATCTTTATCAATAACACCACGGCGACTGCGACCAAAGAATCTGACTAAGTCGCAGCTTAAATGTACACCAAAAAAAGAATCTGACATAGGTCGCAGTTTAAATGTACACTGCAACCAAAGACTCTGACTATATTATATACAAAAAAATTAAACTATAAAGTAATATTTTATAGCAGGCCAGTGAGGGTGAGGCATCCGGGCAAAAATTATAATAAACAATAAGGAAAAGTATCGAAAGGGGTATTTGGTAATTTAACTTCTTCCTAAAAGCGGGCCGCACGCCAGTGACGTCCAAATTGAGCCACGTCACCGCAGGCTGAGAGAGTACTCTCAGCCCGCCCTGATTACATTGTTTCTCTATATATATATATATATATATATATATATATATATATATATATATATATCTTTCTAACAACTAACTTCTTTTCTTTACTTATTGGATTTTGTGGGTGCAATCCGCTGAAAACCCTCAGGGAGACAACACTCCTCCTCTAGGGGAAACCTAGAGGTTTAAAGGCTTGTTGCACATGCTCAGTGCAATCACGTCACCTGCGAAAGTGGTATATAATATTTTCTTATTTTTGTTTTGCTCGGGACGAGCAAAAAGATAAGTGTGGGGGTGTGATTAGTCTCTAATTTTGCATAATTTTCATCACATTCTCATATTATTTCATGTAAAATTCTGCTAATAAAACCTTACTTGCTTGATCCTACGTCAATGGTGTGCAAATGAAGAAGAAGATCTAAATTACCATTTAATTGGTGATTAAAAGCCTACCAAATAGCCATTGACTTTAGATTGAAGATTTTGTCAGCCCAGGGCATCAAATCGCAAATTCAGGAGATCAGGTGTACAGAAGACAGACTGGGCAGCACGCTGCCCAAAACTGGGCGCGCGCCGCCCAGCCAGGGCCGCTGAAACGCATCCCAAGCCGCGTTTCCGCGGCACTGTGGGTGCGCGCGCGCTTGATTTTTGGGCCACATGCTGCTCACGTGGCCCCCTCTGCCGTGGTGTCTATAAAAACCCCCAGGGGTCTTCAGTTGACCAGATCCAGAGTTTAGAGCAAGTTGTTGTAATTTTATTTTTAAGATTTGTAGTTGTTGTTGTTGTTCTTCTTCAAGTTTTAGCTTTTAGCCATTAAATGAAAGAGAGAGAGAGTGTGTAAAGAGTTGTATTTGAAGGGTGATAAGATAATACAAGTACTACTTCTCTTCCTTCTTTGCATTTACTTGTCTATGCATTTGCTTTTACTTCATTGTTGTAGTGTAAACTTGTTGCTCTTTACTTCTTCCCTTATTTGTTTCTGGTTGTAGTGTAACTCTCTTCTTTTCCACTTCTTTTCCTTTGTTGTTTCTTTTCTTTTTATAGCTAACTAACTTTCTCATTAGCATGGCTAACTAACTACTAACCCACTAATTTCTAACACTTGTTTGATAACCCGCATGAGTCAATAGTTTCAAACAAGCCTTGTGTAAATGAGAGCTATGTCATCTTAAGACGAGGGTTCTAACTCTAACTTCCTACAAGTATTTACCTTCGCATATTTCATACTTAAATGGCTTTTTGATGATCTATGAGTTTTGTACTTTGCTTGTTGTTATAAGTTAGAGACTTTTTCTTTAACTTTGCCGATACCAATAGTGCACTCGAGTCTTCCCTTATTCTCGCCTTCTATCGGATCTTGATATGGGAATGTCCGAATTTTTGTCGTGTAAGGCTAAGTTTTAGGATGAACTTTCACTCGATTTTCACGTGATTAGTTCCAATGCACAAGGTTGTGTTTGCCTATGATCCATCGTGAGGCTATCTTCAAAAAGTTAGAAATTAGTGGGAGCACTTAGTAGGAAGTTAGCCATGCATTTTTACAACTAAAAAAAATCACTTTTACAAGCCACCAAAACATTCTCCAACAATTCTTAACAATAACTTGTTTTCACTTTTAAATTCTTTATTTGGAAACAAGAACTTTCTTTCTTCTTGAACTTTGAAAGCCGCATCAAGCTTCTATCGCTCTCCCTCCTTGTGGATACGACCCGTATAGCCTCTTCGCTACTACGGAAGAATCGCAAAAGCAGTAACATCAACCCACACTTCCTTCTCTTATTTTAGTACTTGCTTTTTGCCGATCAGGGTTCCTCTCCAGCCTGGATAATAGAAGGACAGTGAAGGGCGAACCACGCCATCAAATAAGTATATGGCAGACCTATTCTGGGGTTTGATCCGTCGCAGGGCAAAATAGTCCCCTTTCCCCGCTTCGTCGTTGGTGGCCTCCAGAAAGCCTCCGTCAATGCGCGAAAGGCCTCTCTGAATACAGCACACCATGGCTGGAAGGAGTCCAAGGGAACGACCATAGACTAGACGACGAATGCAGGCAACAAGACAGTCAGATGAATGACATCGCCCGATGAAGATGGCACCACACATCTCTTCAACCAGACCGTCAAGAAACCAGCCAGAAGTGCCCTCCGGGACGTCGGCCGACGAGCCTGGTGATGGAAACTCCGAAGAATATCGCCTTTCTTATAGGGGCCGTCATCTTCTTTCAGAATTAGATCCCCTTGAGAATGCTCTTGCATCCGGCGAAAGATGTCTTCATCAGCAACTTCATAATGAGCCGCTTCAGGAGTATTCTCCATGTCAGGGAACAAATAGTTTCCCAGCTCTTCAAACTGCATGAAGCTCCTTTATGGCTCCCATGCATGCTGGAGCAAATATACAGGTGGCACATCAACTCCCGATAAGTCTCAAACAAGGCAGGCTCCTGCTTCTCTAAAAGTGCCAATTCCGTCTCGCACGGAAAATATTCTTCGTATGGGAGAGATCCTAAAGCAGAGCAGAGACTTCCCACATCTAGTGCAGAGCCATACCCAATTCGCCAATAGGGGTGAAGAAGGTCCCTGTAGCCGGGCAGTACAACTCAAAAATGGCGTAGAAATTCGCTACGCTCATCTGAATGCCATAACAGGTCGCCCTGATGGTCTCATAAAGCCCCAGTCTCTCCAGATCCTCCTCGAAATGAGCAAAGACATATAGAGTCAAATCCCTCCACCATGCCTTCGGAGGGTGAACCCACCCTGGAGTCCTAAAATCAGTGGCTGGATAGTTGCCACGAACCTTAAAGAATTGATTCCCAAAGGTCTGAGCCACCGCAGGATTTTCTCCCACTGGGATGTCTGACAGTATAGTCCCAGGGTGGAGACCCATTATGCAGCGAGGAGGCCCCGCTCTTGTGTAACCGGGTGAGGGAATTATCAACTTCCCTACGTGAACGGATTCAGTAGTCGACTCACTTGCCACTGCATCTTCCGAGCCCTTGTCACGCATTGAAAGAAGGACAAGGAAAATGCCGCTTGCTAGACGGGAGATAGAACTTCTCGCCATCTAATTGGAAAATCCACTGCCCCTCTCCGGCTAGCAGCCGGCGATCATGGTCTGGCGCTGCATCTCCGAACATGAAGCCGGGCTTCTGATAGATTCTTCGGTCAGAATCTTCAAGGGGAGTAGTAGTTAAGATACTCCTCATGGTGCGCTGATCCCCACCATGAATAAGTGTATCCCAAGTAGGAGAGCTTCGCTCGCTGAACAGCGAAGCCTGCCCCTGGATTGCAAGCTGACATTACCATCTAGCCCCCTGGCTGTGCCAAAGGACTATTCAAAGGACCAGGAGTGTAGTGCACTGCAAGAACAAAGAAAAACTATGATTAGTTCATCAGCCAAACAAAGGCTAAAACAAAAATGCAACTTTTGTTAGGCATAGCCTCACTCTCCGAGCGAAGTTGGCCTAATGATAGCTTCGCCCCGAAGTTTAGCTTCGCAGCTGCAGTGTAACTCCTCACTCCACATGAAGGCAGGATGCAGGAAAAATATCCAAGTGTTAGCTTCGCTCTGGAAGCTTAGCCTCGAACAACAGAATGCGACAAGCCGCAGGGGCTAACTTCGTCAGAAGGATATTATTGCCTTAAGACTATTTTAAGGGCATTAAGGTCCTTTCCAGTTACACTCCAAAGGCTAGCTTCGCATCCTGTCATTCAACAGGATGTGAACCGCCTAAGGGATAGCTTCGCCTGGAAGCTTAAAGAAGAGACCCTTCAGTTCTAGTATTCCCAGTCAAGAAATCAAGGGAAATTTAGGGAATTGAACTCCCTAAAATCACAAGATCATGATTGATCGTTCTGGATTCATCTAAAGATAGCCAGAAATCGGCTTTAAGAGAGAGATGAAAATCTCTAATCAAAAGGGAAAGATCCCTACCGGCGATCGGTCGTTCGATGACCGGAGGAGGAGAAGGACCCTCCGTCGTAGAGGTTGCAACCTCTTTTCCTGCTCGTCTCTTAGGAGCCGTTGAAGAACTGAAAAGGTTCTTGAATTCTTAACGAAGAAGAAGAGGAAGAGAGAGAAGTTCTCTGAAAATTCAAAAGAGAAGTGTCTTCTCTTTCAAAGCCCGATCAGGCTTTTATAGGCTGATGATTGCCTAAACGACGCCTCGAAAAGGGCACAGGCTGTCGTTTCAAATTAATTTGAAACGGCACCTAAAGCGCCTTCCCGAGAAGCGCTGATACAGCCCCACTAAGGGCTAACTCCGCCACGAGTCAAGTGCTGGCTTAGCGCGACGTATCGATAACTTCACCGAAAAGCATGCCTTAGCTCCGATAAAAGCACAGTCCAAACTTCGCGAAAACTTCATGTTAGTTTCGCTGGAAGCGCGTTCCTGATTCAGAAAGCATTCTGTCTTTGACTTCGCATGAAGTTTGGCTCCGCCAGTCTACTTCAGGTGTTCTTGAGTCAAAAAGAAGGAGAAACGAAGCAGATAAGAAGAAAGTAAACTTTTATTGATTCAAAAGGGAAGGTACATTGATACTACTACATCAAGGTTATGTTCCGTACAACAGAATAATTTGATCCAAAGGCATACAAGTGGTCCTATCTACTTCCAAGCGAAACTAACTGGACACGAAAGGCTTTCCTCCGGCACAAGGCTGTAATCCATCGCATAATGGCAGACTTTGCCATCAAGGAGCTGGATCATCTTTGATGAAAATTGGCAAAGGACCAGTTGCCACCAGAAGACTGGATCTTCTTTGAAGAAAATTGGCAAAAGAAGGATCCGAGACCTTACAGGTGACGTCCGCTTTCCCGAAGTGGATCATCTCTGTTGACACTTAAAAAAGACAAGATTCTCATTGGTCCGAACGATGTCTAAACTTGTTGACATTTACAAAAGACAAGGGACAGACGAGCTGAAGACCAGTTTTCACCCACCTCCAAGGGACAAGGGAGCGGTTTGGACTCCACTGATCCAGCAAGCAGAACAGTGAACCCGGATTGTTTCTAAACAGACCTCAGCAGGTCTAAGATTCTAGCATTTAGCATTACATTAGCCCAAGGAGATAGCCTCGATTGAGAGGCTAGCATCATCCAACTTCGCCAGGAAGCTAACTGATAACTTCGCCGAAAACCCTCTTTTCGGACTTCGCTAAGGATTGCCTCTAGCTCCGCTATGAGCTTCAAAGCGGGCAGCTCCGATATCAGCCTGCTATGGTCAACCTTTGACCAATCAAAATCTCCTGATGAGATCGGATTCAATTTAATCAAATCCAATCGGGATTCAAATATGGCAGGTGATTGCCGCAATCTCTTGACTCTCTTGAAACGAGTAAGAGGATCAAGGAGAATCTCCCAACGATATGGAAAGGATCAAAACAAATCAGAAAGATCCACCGACCTGCCAATTCTAGCTCTGCAGAAGCTATCCTAGCCTCGCAGCAAGGCTACTTTCCAGATTTAAACAAGATTCGGTTCAATCTGTTTCCATATCTTCAAGGGGACGATTATACCCTTGCTCTCCCTATAAATAGCCCGCCAGGGGTACGAACAGACATACACACAGAGAGACGGAGAGGAATCAAGGAGAGACGCACGCATACGGGAGGACTCCACAAGCAGAGGCTTCTTCACAAGGCACCGCGCGTTCTCAAATTCAGAGACCTTTTAGAGAATTGCTTTCTCTAATCAGGGTGTTGATACCCTAACGTCGTCCTTCTTCTCAAGGAATCTCCGGAACCAGGCGAGAAGGAATTCCTTATTGAAGGCGATTTTAAGAAGCAGCAAGAGGGTTCTACCAACCTTCTGTTCTCTGATTCCCCGAACCAGGCGAGAAGGGAATCTTATCGCTCGCATCGTCAAAGGGACAAAGTGGTCGCGCGCTGACCAGACTCCTATCGGCATATTTTCCCAGAATCTCTGAGGAGATCTACTTGTAATCTTTTGAGAATACTTGTAATTTAGCTCCTCAAACTTTTATTTGTAAGTTTTCCCCCTTTGCAAACATAATGGAAAACAAGATGGCGACTCCGCTGGGGATTGTATTCTCCTCTGCTGAGAATCAAGTGTCGCAATGCGACGAACAGACCTTCGGGTCTATCTCTGAATTCAGAAAAGCCGGTGCAGCCAGATCTTCTCTGGCTAAATCTTCAAGCAAAGTCTCTGCGGAGACGGAAAAGGTTCTCTGCAAACCTGCCGCAGTTCTCTGGCGCAATAAGGAAACATGCCCGCAGCCCAGATCCTGCACTTTTGAGAACCTGGTTATCCAGATCGATCAAGGAAGATTTGAAGAAGTCCTCTCTGGGGGTGGCCTGACGCTTCGAGCACGGAAGCACAGGAAGGTCTTCATGGCCAAGGTTTAAAATCAGAAACCAGAGGCAGAATCTTGCCAACACCCCACAGCCCCGCTTGTGGCTATTCAGGTTCCTTGCGAACCTAGGCGTCCTCTGTCAAGGCTGATATGGAAGCCTAAACAGGAGCCTTCAACCAAAGCTCCCGGAGTAGTCATGCCGAGACTGCGCCTCTCCCGCGAAGAAAAGGGTAAGATGCCCATCTGCCCTGACGATGCTGCCAGCCATGAAGTCACGACGGC
Organism: Agave tequilana; assembly: GCA_038442645.1. Taxonomy (NCBI): domain Eukaryota; kingdom Viridiplantae; phylum Streptophyta; class Magnoliopsida; order Asparagales; family Asparagaceae; genus Agave; species Agave tequilana. Next base: position 50,089 of record JAVJIF010022007.1, on the reverse strand, counting down.
AATCATACCGTCACTTGAATCAAAGGCAGCAAAGCCTCATGTCAGCCTCGCTCGTACAAGCGAAGCTATTGTACCACAACGAACTCACTGGGTTCGCGGCCGCAAGGCTAGGACCGCAGTGTTATCTGAGGTTGATCCCCTTCACAGCAGAATAGCAGGCAAAGCACCACAGCGTGCTCCGCTCCCCAATTCATCAGGCACTAAGCTCGCACCTGTCGGCGAAGCTAGCGCCAAAGTACTATTCAGTACTAATCCCTTCTGCAGGGATAAGAAGAACGGAGCATCATCCCTTGTACGCTCCAAAAAGGCCTCTCTACGGGGTTGTTCAGGCTCTGTTGAGCCTAACCTGCGACAATTCTTGACGAACAAGCGGGAATTGGAGTCTCTCCAAACCACTTCCCCGTGTTGTCAAAGAGGATGCCGACTTGTGACAATCCATTCAGCCCATTGTCGGCAATATCCAATCAAGGTGGCACCTCCGCACCGTCAATCGGTGTTTAACCGGTTATCCGCACATGCCATAAAGAAACATCATGAAAGGAGCGCTTCGCGAGGCCTAGCCTTCGCGTCCGTCAACATGACCGGAAGAGGACGAGAGCGACACAGGGAAGGTCATACATCTGATGATACCCCTTTCGGCTCCCCAGATCCAGATTATAGCCCGGGTTTAGGTGAAGTCTTGGTGCGCGAAGAAGGTGTTTTCCGAAACACCAGATCCAGGGTAGCGATTCCCTATAATTATGAGCAGCCTTCTTCCTCAAAGGCCCTAATCTCGCCACAGTCCAGACGATCACCCCAATCATCTGATGGAGAAGATGAAGACAGCGGGTATGCCTCTTCAGCAACAGTCAGTTCTATACGGACGGACAAAGCATCGGTCAATATGGCCGATAACGCCAATGATGATCTTCGTCAGCGCCTGGAAGCTCAGGAGCAAACTTCCAGAATTCAGCAAGAGGCCCTGGACAATATTCAACAGATGCTCGCTCAGCTCCTCAGCAACCAGAATGATGATACCGGGAGCAATCATGATGAGGAGGGACACTTCAGCAACGATCCGCCCAAGACGGAGAAATCTAAGGGAGGCTCTTCCCTGGATGCCGAAGTCCTTAAAGGCCTTCAAGCTCAAATCGCATCCCTAGCTCAGAGGGATGAATTAAAGAAGGTAGGGGCAGTCCGTCCTTATCCGCTGGAGTGGGATTCGGTGCCATATCCGCCAAAGTTCAAACCACTAACGTTGCACACGTATGATGGTAAGAGCTCGCCCAATCAGCACATCTACTATTTCCGGTCCCAGACCGGTAATGTTCTAAACAACGACGCCATCATGGCTAGGTTGTTCATCGGCACCTTGAAAGGGGTGGCATTCGACTGGTTCCGAACCCTTCCTCAAGACTCTATCAATTCCTGGGTCGACCTGGAAACTCGGTTCCTCTCTCGCTTCTATGAGGATGACACCGAAGTGACCATGGACAAGCTCCTTTCCACTGTGCAGAGGAAAGGCGAATCTGTCCGTGAATACATTGAGCGGTTCAGAAATCTATCTCTGATGTGCCCAGCAGGGATGCCATTACCCATGCTCTTACAGACATGCAGGCACAACTTCTTGGATCAAGTAGAAGTCCGCATGGGGGCTGTCAAAGCCCATACTTGGAAGGAATTGGTCGAACAAGCTGAGATAGCCGAGAAATCGGCTAAGAAGTTCGAGCCATCCGCCCCTAGGAGCAAATGGGGCGCGAACAACAAAGGGCGTAGCGATCTCCCGCAGTCTTCCCAAGCTAAAGGGAAGGAGATTATGTCCGTCGAGCTGACCGGGGACATGCAGTCAAAGGCCAAGAAGAGCGGCGTCAACAGCCAAGAGCCCAAGTTTCCTCCGAAGCAATACTCCTTCAGAGATGACCAGGTGGTCACGATATTCCATCTGCTCCACAAAGGGAACAAAATGAAGCTACCGGACGCTCGCCGTCCCAATGAGATAGGGCGTACAAACGACCCTAAATACTGCCTCTACCACAGGATGATCCACCATCCTACTGACAAGTGCTATGTTCTCAAGGATAGAATTCAAGCCTTGGTCGACGCCGGAGTCCTCACATTGAAGACGGAACAGAAGAAAGTCACTGCCAATATGGTGACTCTTGAGTTCGGCACTGCTCAGAAGGTCACAGTTCCCGACGGGACCTATCCAGCCCCCACACCGCGGTTGGAAGTCAAGCATTCTTCAACCATAGCTAAAGTTGACGAGGGTCTCGTCCCCTTGACATTGGAGACAGGGGAAGTTATGTGGATACACCCTGACCTCGTCCGAGACGTACAGCGGACGTCGAAGGACTCCAGCAAAAAGGGCAAGTCCTGCAATGTCATCTCTGTCCTGCCAGATGATGGTAATCTTACTTCGGCTTCCCTCAGCGATTCAGAAGAAGAAAAGCATGCCTGTACAACGCAGGTAGATGCACCTCAACAGACAGGCACCCGGTCTGGAAGATCATACTTAAAGCAGTATGACAAGTCTACTGACGAGATACAACAGCAAACGACGTCAGTACCAATGCCGGCATCCACTCCAGTCCTGACCAAAGGGAAGGAGAAGCCTAAGGAAGTGCGGTTCGACCATGTGTTGAAGAAACCGCCAGGCCAAGGGTTAGCCACGCCCTTTCGCTTTGATATATTGGCCCACTTAGCCAATATCCCGGCTCGTATCACAATACACGAGCTCCTTCGTCTCTCTAAAGAGACAAGAGAGGCACTCAGAGATGCGCTGGCCGACTCGGAGTCCTTTCTGACATGCATGCCTGAGGTTCCTGGTGATGAGATGCAGCCTTCCTGCTCAGAGTGCCATCACGCACAGTCCAAAGTGCCTGCTATTACCTTTACGGCGGAAGATATGCTTCTCAAAGACAACAAGCATGATCGACCTCTGTACTATACCGGATATATCGGTTCAACATGCATTGAAAGAGTACAAGTCGATCCGGGGTCTGCACTCAGCATCATCCCCAAAAGGCTCCTCTATTTCCTCGGCATACCATTGTACAGGTTGTCCGCAACCACCACTACAATATATGGTTTCAACGCCGGGAGCAGCCATCCGCTTGGAAAGATTCGGCTCCGCTGCAGAATCGGAAGCCTGAAGTCAGAGGTGACATGCTATGTCATCGACGCTGACACATCATACAACCTGTTACTGGGACGACCATGGATCCATGCCAACTGGATCGTTCCTTCCACTCTCCATCAGTGCTTCAAATATGTTGAAGATGATGCGACAGTACGAACTGTCTTCGCTGAAAAGCAACCCTTCAAGGGGGTGGAAAACTACTTCACCGACGCCCTCTTGTATCAAGAGGCCGACGGAACGCCTGCACAACCATTGCCAGACGATGATGAAAGTGGCAATGAGGCGGATTCAGAATCCGAAACAGGCGTGCCAGCCATTTCGATTGGCGAACCAATTGTAGCATGCTTTAATGACCCCCAATGTAATATCCCTTCCGATGAAGAGGGAGAATGGGTAATTAATGACAGTATCTCTTTTGATTATCCTGCGAGCATCGAGTCGATTAAATCCATTATGGATGGCTCTCTTCATACGCCCGTACATGAGCCAAGTTCGGCTACTACATCTGTGGAGGTTATAGAAGGGCCACGCTGGTGATCCCTCCATCCAAACAAGGTCAGTTGCCGATAATCTTCGGCAGAGCCCGGCCAGGGAGATTCTCAACTATAGACTCAAGCTCAGAGTCGGATGCTCCACAGTTCTTTCATTACGCGCCATCAGCGCGCCATATTATGAAGAAGATGGGTTACAACCTGAAGCAGGGAGCGGGCCTAAACTTCGGAAAAGGAAGACGCAGCTTGATGCGTAATTCCATCCCAAGAGGGAAACCTGCAAATTACTATGATAGTACACGCAGGGGGTTGGGTTATGTTACACCCACATCGTCAGTAACGGTTCAGGTCAAAGACGACGAACCAATTCCATCACAGTCGGGTTCATCTGCCGAGTGGGACTCTGACATCAGCATAGGAGGAATGTTCAACGGCCTCACTGTGAATATGACTTCAGGCAGTCAATTGGAACCTGCGGACGCTGCTGATGAGGAACCTTGGGCCCAACAATTAAGTCTCCAATGGGAAAAGCGGTTCGAGCTGCGCGAGCCACCTACCGAAGACAAGGTGATCCAGGTTAACTTGGGTAGTCAAGATCGCCCCAAGCCTATTTTCATAAGTGAAAGCTTATCACTCATCGAAAAGGAAGAATTGATAATACTCGTGAAAGAGTATATAGATGTCTTCGCCTGGAGCTATGAAGACATGCCCGGACTTGATCCACAGGTCGCTATGCACCGTCTAAACATCAAGCCCGACGTTAGGCCAGTCAAGCAGCAACAACGTCGGTTCCGCCCAAACATCATGGAGGCTATTGAAGCCGAAGTTCATAAGCTCAATGCTTGTGGCTTCATCCGGGAGGAACAACATCCAGATTGGGTGGCTAACATAGTCCCCGTCCTCAAGAAGAATGGGAAAATACGAATCTGCATCGACTACCGTGATCTCAATACGGCCTGTCCCAAAGATGAATTCCCACTGCCAATCACCGATGTCATGATCGACAACACATGCGGATTCGAGAGGATGTCTTTCATGGACGGCTTCTCAGGGTATAACCAGATCAAGATGTATCCTGATGACGAGAAGCATACTTCTTTCCGAACGCCATTAGGGGTATACTGCTACACTGTAATGCCCTTCGGACTGAAGAACGCCGGAGCAACCTACCAGCGGGCGATGAACATGATCTTCCGCGACCATCTCCGAAAGACGGTGGAATGCTATGTTGACGACATTGCCGTCAAAAGCTGCAGCAAAAATGAACATCTTCGTGATCTGAAAACGATGTTCGACATAATGCGGGCTCATCAGCTGAAAATGAACCCGACGAAATCCTTCTTGGGAGTGTCCAGCGGCAAATTCCTTGGGTTCATTGTCACATCAAAAGGGATCCATCTGGACCCAGACAAAGTCAAAGCCATACAGGACATGCATCCACCGAGGAACCTCAAAGAGCTCCGAGGCTTGCAAGGCAGATTAGCCTACATCAGAAGATTCATAGCAAATCTTTCAGGCCGTTGCCAGCCCTTTACCCGTCTCATGAAAAAGGGTACTGCCTTCACATGGGACCAAGCTTGTCAAGAAGCTTATGAAGACATTAAGAGGTATCTCACAAAACCTCCGGTCTTAGTGGCCCCTACATCAGGGAAACCATTCTTGCTTTATGTAAAAGCTCTGGATTATTCCCTCGGCGCCCTCCTCGCTCAAAAGGACGACAATGGCCATGAGCAGGCCATTTATTATCTGAGCAGGACTCTCATAGGAGCGGAATCTCGCTACAATCCTATTGAGAAAGAGTGTTTAGCTCTCGTCTTCGCTGTCCAGAAGACGCGACATTATTTGGTTGGCCAAACCATACATGTCATCTCCAGGGTGAACCCTTTACGTCTTCTCATGACGAAGCCAGGGTCGCTGAATTCAAGGTTGGCTAAATGGGCACTCCTGTTGTCTCAATACGACATGACCTTTACTCCTCAGAAGGCAGTTAAAGGCCAGGCCCTTGCAGAGTTCTTAGCTGCTCACCCAGTTCCAGAACATTCAAAACTTCACGAAGACATCCCTGATGAAGTCTTCGAGTCTAATGCAACCTCAGCAGAGGAAGTGTGGCAGATGTTCTTCGACGGAGCATCGCGGATGGGCCCCAAAGGGAAAATTATTGCCGGGGTGGGGGTTGTGTTCATCTCCCCACAGGATCATATCCTTCCCAGAGCATTCTCCTTGACAGAATCATGCTCTAATAATGTAGCGGAATACAATGCTCTGCTCATCGGTCTCCAGCTCGCCCATGGAATGGGGGTACGCTACCTTGAAGCTTATGGCGATTCAAAGCTGATCATTAGCCAGGTAAAAGGCGAATATGAAGTCCGCCATGAGGACTTGGTGCCTTATTATCATACAGCCATCGAATTGGCTAACCTATTTGAAGGCTTCTACATCGGGCATGTGTCCCGATCTCAAAATACCAAGGCGGATGCTCTCGCTGCATTAGCGACAACGCTAGCCTTACCGGCCGACACCGAGTATCACCTCACAGTCGCAACCCGGCATCTCGTATGCTCCAAGCATATGCTAAAGATTCAAGAGGTCCATAATATCTCCGTGGGTCTTGAGCCGAGGGATTGGCGCTTCCCTCTCATTGACTACGCTCTGCACGGTCTGCTTCCAGACGATCCCAAAGAAGCAGCGTCCATCAGACGAAGGTCGCTCCGTTTCTACTATGATCCCACTTTGAAGACACTGTACCGTCGTTCATATGACGGTGTCCTCCTCCGTTGTCTCTCTCATTCAGAGGCACAAGAAGCGCTCCAAGAAGCGCACGATGGCATTTGCGGAGCTCACCAGCCGGGTCCAAAGCTTAAAGACAGGCTGCACAGACTTGGGTACTACTGGCCGACCATGATGGCCGATGCCACCCAATATGCACGAAGGTGTAAAGCGTGCCAAGTCCATGCAGACTTCATTCACCAACCTTCGGAATTGCTCCACCCTACTGCTGCTTCATGGCCATTTGAAGCATGGGGAGTCGATGTCGTAGGGCCAATCAGTCCCTCTTCGGCAAGAGGTCACCGGTTTATCCTGGCAATAACCGATTACTTCTCAAAATGGGCAGAGGCCACACCGTTGGCCGAAGTTAAAACCTCCAATCTGGTTAGCTTCATCAAACACCATGTCATCCATCGATTTGGTGTACCCAGACGGATCATCCATGACAATGGTCCCCAGTTCGTAAGCCAAGGGTTCTATCGGTTCTGCGATAAATACCGAATTCAGAATGTGGCTTCAACCGCCTACAATCCTGCCGCCAACGGCTTGGCAGAGGCATTTAACAAGACAATCATCAAGCTGCTCAAGAAGTTTGTCTCCTCGAACAAGCGAGATTGGGACGAAAAGCTCGGTGAATGCCTTTGGGCCTACGGGACTACGGTTCGGACACCGACAGGCAATACGCCTTTCTCCCTGGTATATGGGTGCGAAGCGATCATCCCATTGGAAATCCAGGTGCCATCATTGCGGGTAGCCCTGACTACTAAGATGACATCAGAAGACAATGATCGCTTGCGTCTTCAAGAGCTCGAAGCCCTGGACGAGAAGCGGCTGCAAGCTCAGCAACACATCGAGCTATATCAGGCTCGGATGTCAAAAGCCTTCAATAAGAAGGTCAAGCAGAGAGTCTTCCACAAAGGAGACCTAGTCTTAGCCGTCAGACGACCGATGATTATGACGCACAAGACCAAAGGCAAATTTCAGCCTAAATGGGAAGGACCGTTTGTGATAGAGACAGTCTATTCAAACGGAGCATACCGCCTTACAACTGCAGACGGCGACCTCCTCATGATGCCGATCAATGGCAAGTTCTTAAAAAAGTACTATCCTTAATCAAGGATCCTGCTCTCGATCAAGTTAACATTACACCTCTGATCGAGATCCGCGCGTCCGGAATGCGCACAAAGAGAGCCTCTCTCTTTCTCCAAGCATATCAAACCTGTTGATAGCTAGGGGTTTGCTTAAAATCCCAAGGGACCTGCTCCCACTTGATTCCCTCTCCAAAATCACCTACTAATTCTCATCCATAGAATGGTAGGACCACATATATTCCGCTGTTATGTTAACATTAAACCTATGACAGCAATCCCCTCGTTTCTCCCCGAGATAATGAGACCTCCAAAATCACCTACCAATTCTCATCCATAGAATGGTAGGACCACATATATCTCGCTGTTACGTTAACATTAAACCTATGACAGTGATTCCCTCGTTTCTCCCGTGAAACCGAGACTTTTCCCAAACTCCATTGTTATTTTGAACTTAGCGGCATCTCAATCGGTTACGTCATCGCGACCTCTGAACCAGCAGACAGCTAAGTCTCAATCTTGAGCCCTGTTGACATTTACAAAAGACAGGTCTCGATACTTATTGACATTTACAAAAGATAAGTATCACCTATTTTGAGCTTGTTGACATTTACAAAAGACAGGTCTCGATACTTATTGACATTTACAAAAGATAAGTATCACCTATTTTGAAGTTTGGTGGCTTCTCAACCAGTTATGTCATTGCGACCTCTGAACTGACAGATAGCCAAGCTTCATCTACCATTGAACTTAGCGGCGTCTCAATTGGTTACGTCATCGCGACCTCTGAACCAGCGGACAGCTAAGTCTCAATCCCGAGTCCTGTCGACATTTACAAAAGACAGGTCTCGATACTCGTTGACATTTACAAAAGACGAGTATCACTCATTGTTGAGCTTGGTGGCTTCTCAACCAGTTATGTCATTGCGACCTCTGAACTGGCAGATAGCCAAGTTTCATCCACCATTGAACTTAGCGGCGCCTCAATTGGTTATGTCATTGCGACCTCTGAACCAGCAGACAACTAAGTCTCAATCTCGATGCTTGCTGACATTTACAAAAGGCAAGTATCTCCCCTTTTAGCCCCGCAATGGGCTACCCTCGAGACTGGCAACATCTCAATCGGTTATGTCATCGCGACCTCTGAACCAACAGACAGCCATGTCTCATTATCTAAACAAACAAAGACGACAAAAGAATGAATTTTTATTAAATTCCAAAAGGGATGGGATACATGGAGGAGCCTATAGGCGTACATGATAAGATCGGATCCGATCTCCGAGCGAAGCTAGCCTCGTCCTCCTGTCATCAGCAGCCTGGGCCAGCGCCTGTGATCTTAGCTCAGCCTCATCGAAGTCCACCGCTTGAGCCAGACGAGCCTCGACCTCCGCCAAAGTCGCCCTCTGTGACGACTTCTGCCGCGCCAGTTCCTCACTCCGAGCCCTGAGCTGCTCAAGCCGCGCAGCCTCTTCATGACGCATCTGTGTAGCCTTGGATAAGAGGAGATTTGCCTTCCGGATCATCTCTTCAGCCCTCTTAACCTTATCTTCAGCATCAAGAAGAGCACTGTTGGAAGCGTCAATTGCACTCCCAACCTCTGCCTCCTCTGTCTCCAAGGACCTCAAGTCAGAGGAGATAGCCTCAGCAGCCTCTTGAGCGGCGAGCTGAGCCTCGCGCCTCTGGGCGACAAGACGTGTGAGCCGTTCATCAGCCAAAGACGCTGCGTCGGAACGATGGAAATGGCGCCATTCCTCCACGTCCTTCTCAAGGTCATCTACCAGGAGCTCTAAAGCAGCAGCTTGATGGTATCCCTCAAAGTCCCGGATACATTCAATGCCACGGGAGAGGACCATCTTCAGCTTCGAGAATGGCACAGGCGAGCCCTTCAAGACGAGACCGATAGTCTGCTCCAAGCTGTTATAGAAGCTGTCGACCAGATTACCGATGAAGTCATTCTCAGCTTCATCAACCCTTGAGACAACCTCGGAGCAATCTACCATCCCAGTCGACACCGCCGCAGAAGAAGAAGCGGGAACATCGACAGCAGCAGGGCAAGCCAAAGGTGACCTCGGCGGAGTCCTCAGCGACACCAGCACGCCAGCCACCGTGGAGGAAGGACTGGCAACCACCTCCTGAACAGCAGGCTCGACAATCAAAGTCGGAGAGGTAGGGCTCACAATCACCCTCAATGCCGTATTCGGCAAAACAGTCTGCACCTCACTCGTTGATGTAACTGGAAGCGAGGATACCTCCGGGACTGCCGCCCCTTCAACCTCAGGACCTTCCGCTGATTTTGGCTGATAAAAAGGCAAGTCGCCATACAGCGCATCCAACACAGCAGCATCTGCCCCGGTCGAAGCGCTCATATCGCCCCTTGACCCTTCAGGGAAACCCGCCGCTTCTTTCGAAGCTGATGCACCTTGGGGACGAATACCTGCAACAAAACCAAGGTCAAAAAGGAGACGCAGCAAACAGGCGAGGACCAAGAGATCTTAGTCTTACCGAAGGCCGATGTCACCTCGTCAGCCGCATCAGAATCCAGGGGTCCCATCGGAAAGTTCTTACCAGACTCAACGCGGATAGCCGGCCCGCTCGCCGATTCCTCCGCAGACCACCCGATAGAGCTGGAGGCCATAGGACTTCCTTTAGAAGTCCCAGCGCCCGACGGGCCAATGTCGGCCGCATCACCTCCAGATTCCTCCGAGCGAGTAAAGGAACCAGCTGCAGCTCCATAAGCAAATAGAGGATCATACTGGTCCCCTTGCTCCCCATGCTCCTCAGCTCCTGCAACAAAAAGCAAATGATGAGTTATTTAAAGTGCGCTGAAGGCATATTATATGGAGGCCAATCTTACCAGTAGTCGGTTCAGCAACCGACGGCTCAGCCACTAATGGAGCAGCAGAAGGAGGCGCAGCAGAGGGCTCACCCTCTACCACGATGGTAGGAGTCTGGCGACGGGGCCTCTTCGCCGACGACTTCCTACGGGATCCACTCCCACGCTTCCTTTTGAAGTGGACATCAGAGTCCTCTTCCTCCACTTCCTCCACATGTTGTGAGGGAGCTGTCCCCACTACACCAGATCCGGCTTCACGAGCATCAGCTTCATGGGCATCAACCCTCATCCCCGCCTCGAAGCAAGGGCTCCCCGCATCAGAAGCCCCGCTGTCATCTACAGCGATGAACTCCTCTATGCCAGGAACACGGACCCGTTTGCCCTCCATCCTATCGGAAGCCTTCTGCCTCATCCGATGAGAAATTAACTTCACACCCGAACGGTTGGCATTAAACCTAGCAGGTGTGGAGTTCGAAGCCGCATACCATTGGCAGAAACACAGAGTCGTCCAAAGGCCGGGATCCCTCAGCGGCGTGCGTAGCCACGCCCCAGTGCCATCCGCGGTAAAGAACCGCCAAGCACGAGCCCCATCAATGAGGCTCCCCATGAAAGCCAGGTCCGGATTGGGGTTGCCCACATACAACTGGTCATACCCAAATTGGCGGGCAAACCGGCTCGGGACGTAGGGCTCCAGGTAGCAGGTATCCCCACTCCTGTACAGCAAATGCGAGGGCCGGATACAGACCAGCCACTCGAAAACACCCCGACTCATGGGAGACCGACCTGATTCCACATCACGGAATTCCTCGTTGTATCCTGCACCCCGCAGGCGAGGAAAACAACGGAACAGGCTATAAGCGTCATAACGACGCACTAACTTACGGGCCTCGGCCACATAAGTTTTCTGCCACGAACGGCCTTCAAAGCGACGGAGAAGTGCCGTTTGAACACCCTGCGGAGGGTCTTCCCCAGCTCCAATCAAACTGGGACAGTGCAAGGCGAACCACGCCATCAAGTAAGTGTACGGTAAACCTACCCTAGGATTGGGTCCGTCACAAGGCAGGACGGCACCCTTCCCTCGCCTTGACGCCATTGGCCTGCAGAAAGCCTCCGTCAGTGCACGAAGGCCCCTCTGAATACAACACACCATGGCCGGGAGAAGACCCAGACGGTGGCCATGAACCAAGCGAACGGCAGGCAGCAGCACAGTCGGATGGACGATGTCACCCGAAGAAGAAGGCACGACACATTTCTTTAACCAGATGGTTAAGAAGCCGGCCAGCAACGCCTTCCGAGACATAGGCCGACGGGCCTGATGATGAAAGCTCCGAAGAACGTCACCCTTCCCGAGAGGACCATCTTCTTCTGCCACGACGATGTCCTTTTCAGCATGCACCTCCATCCTTACCAAGATGTCTTCTTCAGCAACTCCGCAATGAGCTGCCTCAGGCGCACTAGTCATATCCGGGAACAAGTAGTTCCCCCAGCTCTTCAAGCTCTTCGAGCTACCCTTGCCACCAGTGTGGATGCTGGAGCAAATGTGCAAATGGCACATCAATTCCCGATATGTCTCGAGCAGAGCAGGCTCCTGCTTTTCCAGAATAGCCAACTCCGCCTCACAGGGAAAGTACTCCTCGTATGGAAGAGACCCTAAGGGCAAAGCAGAGATCTCCCGCATCTCATGCAGGGCCATGCCCAACTCACCAACTGGGGTGAAGAAAGTCCCCGAGGCCGGGCAATACAACTCAAGGATGGCGTAGAAGCACGCCACCTTCATCTCGATGCCGTAGCAGGTCGCCCTGACGGCCTCATGGAGGTTTAACCTCTCTAAGTCCCCCTCAAAATGGGTGAGGATATAGTTGGTCAACTCCGCCCACCACGATCTAGGAGGGTGGACCCAACCAGGAGTCCTGAAATCGGTGGCGGGGTAGTTCCCGTCAACTTCGCAGAACTGAGTGCCAAAGGTCGGCGCCGCAGCTGGGTTCTCTCCTACTGGAAGGTCCCGCGATACCTTCCCAGGGTATAGTCCCATTATGCTACGAGGAGGGCCAGCCCTCGAATAGCCGGACTGGAATGTCAACCTCCCGACACTTACAGACTCGGCATTTAGGCTCACGCCCCACGCCATCTTCCGAGCCTGAGTTGCGCTCGCAAAGGAAGACAAAGCAAAATGCCGCTTAGCGGACGGGAGATAGAATCTCTCGCCGTCCAACTGGAAGATCCACTGGCCTTCACCGGCCTGCAGCTGGCGATCGGGATCTGGTGCAGCATCCCCGAACATGAAGTCAGGCTTTCTGTAAGCCTGACGGTCGATATCTTCAAATGGAGCCGTAGTCAAGATGCTCCGCATGGCCTGCGGACCACCGCCCTGAATGAGCGTATCCCGTACAAGGGAGCTCGGCTCGCTGAACAATGAAGCCTGCCCATAGAACTGCAAGCTGATGCTTCCGCCTGCTCGACTGGCTACACCGAACAGACTGTTCTGGAGGCCGGAGGCGTAATGAACTGCAAAAACAGAAATGAGCTATGATTAGTTCACCAATCAAGTGGATGCGAAAGCTTAAAAATTCACTAAGGCATAGCCTCGCCCAGCAAGCAGGGCCTGCAAGGCGATAGCTTTGAAAAAGCTTCACTTCATGGATAAGACTGCATCTTTGCAGAAAATATCCAAAGCGCCAGCTTCGCTTAAAGCAGGAAGTGGTATAGCCCTAAGGGCTGACGTCATCAAAGGGGCATTATGGTCAAAAGTCATCATGACTGAGAGGACTTATTCAAGTCCTTTTCCTCAAACAGTACGGAGATGACCCAAGTTATGGCTTCGTGCGAAAGCCCAAAGAAGAACTGTTCAGTTCTTACTTCCCTGGTGCAAGCAAAATAGGGAAGTTGAAGGGAAACGAGTTCCCTGATAAGGACAGATCATATTTGATCGTCCTAATAGCCGAGTATCGACTCCAAAAGATGGAGACCACTCTCTAATCAGACAGGAAAATTCCTTACCGGTGATCGGTCGCTCGATGACCGGAGGAGGAGCGCCCTCCGCCGCAGAAGTCGCCACTTCTTTCCCTGCTCGTCTTTTGGGCGCCATCAAAGAAATGTAAGGGTTCTCAAAGAACTCTGAAGCAAAGAAGGAAGAAGAAGGAGAGGAAGAGATAGAAATTTCTCTGAAAAAGGAGATCTTTTCCTGCTCAGCCCGATCGGGCTTTTATAGGCCAATCAGCGCCTGAAACGAGGCCTCGAAAAGGGCGTATGCCGCCGTTTCGAATTAATTCGAAACGCCGCCCAAAGCGCCTTCCCGAGAAGCGCTGCTTCGATTCCGCTAAGGGTTAACTTCGCCCTGGCTTAAAGTGCGGACTTCGCACAATCCTTCAAGAACTTAGCCGAAAGGCTTACTTTAGCCCTCTAAAAAGACGCTGACATGCCAGTCTCGCGAAGATCACTCAAAGAAAGGACTATGCCCTTAACTCCGCATGCAGTTTAGCCCCGCTATGGCCAAATTCTCAGTGAAAATAAACAAAAATCAGATGATCAGACGATGATCTTTCATTGATTCAAAAGCAAGGGTACATTGATATTACATCAAAGTTGTGTTTCATACAAACATATTCAGTTGCCCAACAAGATCATTTGAGGCATACAAGCGGTTTTATCTGCTCCCAGGCCAGACCAACGGGACAGGAAGGGCCTTCCTCCTGCATAAGGCTGTAATCAGTGGTGCCACAAGGACACGGTCATTTTTCTCCACAAAATGGCAGGTCTTGCCAGGCCATTTTTTGTTGAAGCCTGGCAATAAAAACCTATCGCCGCCAACACGTCAGATCACCTATAATGGGAACTAGTTTTGATGCCACGGATCTGACGGGTGTGAGGCCCACTCCCCTGAAGTAGATCGTCTCCGACGAAGGCCACCAAAGTTGAAAGTCGGCAACGATGTCAGTGATCTCACTGATCACCTCCGACGAAGCGGCGACCAGCCTCACCTCAGAACGAATCATCTCGGATAAGAGGCTGCCAACAGCCCCTGGGACGCGCATTCGCTGCCCCGAATTGTTCCTCCTGCTTAAAAGTAAAGCTTCAACCGGGGAAGCATAAGGCAATTTTATGGCTTCTTCCATCAAGTTACCAGACTGGCAAGCATAGCTCGCTGCAAGGCAAATTGGAGCAAGTTAGCAGTCAAGCACAGAAAAAGCTGCAAAAACATTAAGTCAGATTCTTGGGCGGCAAAGCGATCCGACTTCAGCAGAGGACAAGCCTCGCCTGCACGGCAACCATGGGCTGGTTCAGCAAACGCCAAGTCCTAGCCTCGCCTATACGGCAAAGTCAGACTGATCTTGTGAGAAACAGTCTCAACATTCACCAATATGGCAAGACTGGCTCGACTATTGAAGAAGCCAAGTCCCAAGTCCTGCCTGCGCAGCGGACTTAACAAGCAACGATCTTTCACTGATCAAGCCAAGATGGTAGCTTCACAGAAAGCTATGATGAGATCCTTCTCTGCAGCAGCCAATTGCAAGATGAAGAGCAAGGGAAGCCAATCCCTAAAGCGAGCTGCCAAAGCTAAATCAAGGGAAATGAGTTCCTTAAAAGCAGTGAAGTCTTCGAATGATCAAGACTTACTGGTCCTTGGCCGGTTAGACAACCAGAGTGGGTTTTCCCACTAATTCAGAGATCTGAGTATCTCTCACAACCAAGAGAAGAGAAGAAGAAAGGCAAGGCATTTCTCTTCAGAGGACCTCAAGTGTCCTATTTATAGGCCCCATGGCCTGAGCACTCTCACCTCAAGCGTGGAAGCACGAGCGCATTCAAGGCATTTATTGCGCCCTGATGGAAGGGACGGTTTTCCCTTGGAACCGTGCAAAGGGAGAAAACGTCTCCCTCATAAAAGGCACTTATGACGCCTTGAATAAAGGGAATATCCTCCCTTGGAAACGTGCAAATCGGAGAACATCTCTCTCGATTGGCGCAAAGAAGGAATGATCCTCCTCGTAACCGCCCCACGGCAGTTGGCTTTGAAAAGGCAACAGGAGTTCCAAAGCGAACTTATTTCTTGGAAGCCCAGATGCGGAGCTACCCCGACGCGAAGCTACTCGCGAACCAGTGCAATTCTTCGGCGAATTCATCCCAAAGCAGGATTGAAGGCGAAGCTGAACTCAACCATCATGGCGACGTTCATACTCCACACCACCATCACAGCGGTTCAAAGTATTTCGAAGTCTGGGCTATTGCAGACTCTCGAAAACTTTGAAGGGGGTCTTGTTGACACTTAAAAAAGACAAGATTCTCATTGGTCCGAACGATGTCTAAACTTGTTGACATTTACAAAAGACAAGGGACAGACGAGCTGAAGACCAGTTTTCACCCACCTCCAAGGGACAAGGGAGCGGTTTGGACTCCACTGATCCAGCAAGCAGAACAGTGAACCCGGATTGTTTCTAAACAGACCTCAGCAGGTCTAAGATGCTAGCATTTAGCATTACATTAGCCCAAGGAGATAGCCTCGATTGAGAGGCTAGCATCATTCAACTTCGCCAGGAAGCTAACTGATAACTTCGCCGAAAACCCTCTTTTCGGACTTCGCTAAGGATTGCCTCTAGCTCCGCTATGAGCTTCAAAGCGGGCAGCTCCGATATCAGCCTGCTATGGTCAACCTTTGACCAATCAAAATCTCCTGATGAGATCGGATTCAATTTAATCAAATCCAATCGGGATTCAAATATGGCAGTTGATTGCCACAATCTCTTGACTCTCTTGAAACGAGTAAGAGGATCAAGGAGAATCTCCCAACGATATGGAAAGGATCAAAACAAATCAGAAAGATCCACCGACCTGCCAATTCTAGCTCCGCAGAAGCTATCCTAGCCTCGCAGCAAGGCTACTTTCCAGATTTAAACAAGATTCGGTTCAATCTGTTTCCATATCTTCAAGGGGACGATTATACCCTTGCTCTCCCTATAAATAGCCCGCCAGGGGTACAAACAGACATACACACAGAGAGACGGAGAGGAATCAAGGAGAGACGCACGCATACGGGAGGACTCCACAAGCAGAGGCTTCTTCACAAGGCACCGCGCGTTCTCAAATTCAGAGACCTTTTAGAGAATTGCTTTCTCTAATCAGGGTGTTGATACCCTAACGTCGTCCTTCTTCTCAAGGAATCTCCGGAACCAGGCAGAAGGAATTCCTTATTGAAGGCGATTTTGAGAAGCAGCAAGAGGGTTCTACCAACCTTCTGTTCTCTGATTCCCCGAACCAGGCGAGAAGGGAATCTCATCGCTCGCATCGTCAAAGGGACAAAGTGGTCGCGCGCTGACCAGACTCCTATCGGCACATTTTCCCAGAATCTCTGAGGAGATCTACTTGTAATCTTTTGAGAATACTTGTAATTTAGCTCCTCAAACTTTTATTTGTAAGTTTTCCCCCTTTGCAAACATAATGGAAAACAATCTCGGATAAGCGGCTACCAGCCTCGCCTCAAAGTGGATCATCTCGTAAGCGACTGCCAATCTCTTCTGGGAACACACATCAGCTGCCCCAGTTTGTTCCTCCTGCTTAGGATTAAAGTTTCAACTGGAAAAGCAAGAGACAAGTCTCTGATCTCTTTCATCAGATCGAAAGGCTGGCGAACATAGCTCACTGCAATACAAACTGAAACAAGTTAGCAGTAAGTCAAGGAAAAGCTGCAAAAGTGAAATGCTAAGTCAAATTCTTTGGGGCGAAGTAATTTATATCCGATTCAGTTGCAAAATAGATTTCAGATTCAGTTAAGCAGAGGATAGCCTCGCTTGCATAATGATGATGGGCTAGCTCAGCAAAAGCCAAGTCCTAACCTCGCCTATATGGCTAAACAGACTGATCCTGAGGGACGCAGTCTTAGCCCCACCTATATGGCAAGACTGGCTCGACCTTGAAGAGACTAAGTCCCAATTTTTGCCTAAGTGGTGAACTTAGCAAGCATGCAATGATCTTTCTTTGATTCAAAAGATAGCTTCGCTGGGAAGCTGGGAAACAGGGCTGAACCCCTTCTCTGCAGATCAGTCAGATACAAAATGAAGAACAAGGGAAATCAATCCCTGAGGCAGCTGTTAAAGCTAAATTAAGGAAGATAAACTCCCTAAAAGTTATCAGTTCATTGGTAAAGTCTCTGGATGACCGAGACTCACCAGTTCTTGGCCGGTTAATGACCAGAGTGGGCACCTCACTAGTTCACAACCAAGAAAGTCATGAACAGACTGCTTCTCTGCAGAGGACCTCAAGTGTCCTATTTATAGGCCTCATGGTCTGAGCGCACCGCTGCGGCTTCAAGCATAGAAGCGCGAGCGAATTTAAGGCATTTACTGAGCCTTGAGAAAGGGAACGGTTTCCCTCGAAAACGCGCAAGGGAGGAATGATCTGAAAATCACCTAGAGGGGGGGTGAATAGGTGATAATGCTAATCTAGTGTACTAAATGCAGAATTTAAAAACTAATTGTAATTACACTAAATGAGTGATGCACACACAACCAAGCCAAGCATATAAGTATGAATGATCAATGTGAAATGATGCAAGGCACAAAGTAAAAAGAGAGAGAGATAGAGTAAGAGTCAAGGGACCAAGTACAAACAACAAGATATGTTTCGAGGTTCGAGCACCCAGCTCCACATCCCCACCTTCACACAGAAGGATTTCAACTCCACTAGCTTGTCCACAAAGGACTCCCACAAAGGGAACCTCCACCGAGGATTTGGGGCAATAACAATTACAAGGAGTACCCAACTCCTCTCTTTACAAACACAACCTCCTCCTTGAGGCACAACACCAAGCCAACAAACAATCACCTTACAACTTGAGGGATTAGCACAAAGCAACACAAGGATCACCTCACAACTTGAGGGATACAACCCACTTACACAACCTCCTCAACACAATGAGGAAAGGCACAAAGCCAAACAAATTTTGGGTTTACAACTTGGTGATCAAAAGACCACAAACAATCTCTTTTTTCACACAAAGATCCTATAGAATAAGATAGTAGATGTAGCTCAAGTGTGGAGAAAACCAAAGGAATGGAAATCAAAAACTCAAAGAAAAATCCTTGGGAAAAACTAGAAACCAAGATGAAGAAGTTTAATCAAACACTTTTCCCAAAACACCTTTTCTTTGATTTTTCAAACCCTAGCAAAACACTAAATAGATTGTTCAATTAAAGCCCAAAAACTTCTTTTAATTGCTGTGAAAACAATAGAGAAAGCTCAGAAAATTAGCTCTTAAAATCTTAGAGAAAACCTGTTTCCAATGGGGTATTTATAGCCCCCAGAAAAATATAGCCGTTGGCAGTAGAAACTGCCAGAAATGAACTACCGGTCGACCGGTGCGTCCGACGACCAACGGTCACATTTGACCGCTGACAGCTACCGGTCGACCGCGCGATCGACTGAACCCAGATACAGAGAGCAAAGCTCTCTGCACGGTCGACCGTTCGGTCGACCGGGTGCAACCCGAGAGCAACCTGCTCTCAGTCGGTCGACCGTGCGGTCGACCGGCTTATGGGTAAGCCAGCGTGCACGTATCCGTACACGTCGGTCGACCGCTACGGTCGACCGGCTACTTGGTACGGTCGACCCTCCGGTCGACCGACCTAGCCTGGCAGCAGCAGTTCTTGTCAGAAAAACATGTAATTTTTAATCCTAAAAATTCTCATAAAAATCTCTAAAATTACACAAAAATAGTTTTATCATTTTACATTGAAATATAAACTTGTGTTAACATTTCAACACAAATATCAAACATTTTGAACCAATTTTTGTGTCTTACATATTTTGCCGAAAACCATAAATCGTATTTTCTAAAACTTAGATTTTTGAATAGAAAATATGTTGTGTCCAAAACTCATCCAAATACAAAACATGATATTTAAACATTTTGAAGCATGTTGTATGGATAGAAATCCAATATACAAGAAACATATATATATTCATGTTTTGACATTAATTCCAAAAATATGTTTTGTTAGAAATACCAAACATAAAACACATGAAATAGACTATCAAACTAAGTTTGTCTAAGAGTTGAAGCATGCATGTATATAGAACAAATCTAATATACATTAAACCATGTAAAATTGTTTTGAATCTATCTATTCATGCAAACCAAGATCGGTTAAACCAAAAACCGAAAATCAAAACATGAAACGTGTGTGTTGTGAACTTGAGCATATCATACTATTCTAATCTTTACAATTTGGATCTAAACACAAAAACTAAACTAGGGTACCGATGTCTTCTTGTAGAGCGTCGTCTCCAAGCCGACTCGATCCAAAACTTCGTGATTCACCGAGCTAGACTCCAATGAGTGCTATATATGATCTTGACGCTCGGGCTCTTGAATCACCATGTGAATAGCTTCCAAATCATCTTGTTGAAGCTAATCACCAACTAATATCTTGACTAATGATCTGAAACTAAAATCATAAGGTTATTAGTACACATAACTACATGAGTTAATCATCATCAAAACTAGACTGGAAGGTCTTTGGGCCAACAATCTCCTCCTTTTTGATGATGACAAAACTCATGAAGTTATATGTGCATGGATTAAAGTTAAGCTTCAAAGAAGCTCCCCCTTAACTCATGCATAAACAAATAAACATAAATATGCAATGAATATGAAACACGAAACAAGCATAGATATGCATAAAATAATAAAAGGCTCTAGATACCAATGAAATTTTCAAAAACAAATAAACATGCTCTAGATACCAATTAAACTTAATATTCAAAAACAAATAAACATGCTCTAGATACCAATTAAACTTAATATATGCAAAACAAAACTAATGATCTCTTTTACAAGCTCTTGATACCAAAAATAAACATGTTCTTTAAATAATGCTTTTGATACCAATTGAACTTAATAAAAACATAAAACATGCATAATATGCATATATAAACTCAAATTCTTCTCCCCTTTTTGTCAATCATCAATAAAGGGGTTAAAAACAAAACAAAAAAAATATATTCTTCTCCCTTTTTGTTCAAAACAAAGAATCAATAAAGGGATGTATCAAAAACAAAATTTTCTCCCCCTTTTTGTCTAAAACAAAAACGATATCAATGAGGGGTCAAATCAAATATGATACCAATTAAAAATGTGTCAAGGAAGTGCATATTGATACCAATTAAAAGTGAAATTGTACCAATTGAAAACAAAAATCTTGATACCAATTGATAAGTAAACAAATATCATATCAATTGTAAATAAACAATCTTGATATCAATTGAAATTAACATAACAAATTTTGAATTTCTAAACAAGGATTTTGATACCAATTGTAAATATTTTTCATTTTGAACATATGATACCAAATTGAAATTTTCAATCATAAAGTATGGGAGTGGAAATCAAATGCCAAATGAAAGATGAAATACAAGTTTTCTCCCCCTTTATGAAATACAAAATGAAACAATGAATAAGCTTGTATATGGATACCAATTGAAAACTAGTCAATTGAAACAAGATAGTCATTATAAAATAAGCTTTATCATGATCAAAATTTGTGCTCTAAGATATATGAATATAATAAGTACAATAAAAACTATATATGTATGAAAAATTAGATACCAATTGAAATTGATACTCTTTGAAGTGAAAGCATACATACATAAAATATATGAGTATACAAGAAAATGTCAATATTGATACCAATTGAAAGAATCCAATGATACCAATTGAAACAACAATAATATCAAATGTATATCTCATATTCCTATCCTCCCAATCATGTTCAAGTTTAAAATGATTTTCACAATAAAGCATACATGAGCATGGTCTCCCAACCAACCACCCTTAGAAGGTAGGGTTTTCAAAAAAATAGGTTACCAATTGAAAATCTCTACCATAGTGAAGAATACGAACTAGTTAAATGGAAAAACTTTTAAACTAGTACGAAATCCTTCAAGTGAGGAATAAAACAAAATTATTTTTCATGAAACACATGTAAATCACATGATCACTAAATACTCAAAGTCCATAAAGCCCATATCATACTCATGAAAACACAACCATGAGAAACATAATAAAGTGAGTGAACAAGTGTAATGTGAAACACACAATCATGAAAATATTCAATTAAGCTCATGTGAAATTCCTTAAAAACATTAACACATGAAAAACTAAATTTTCATTACCAATTGAAATTACCTAAAAATATGAAAATCATCAAAATGATTTAAACTTCAAGGCATATGTATGTCATGTACAAACTAAAGTATACATACATATCCTAAACATAATGAGTCCACAAAGTATATGCATGAAGGCACGTGGCTCAAATGATGTATATGTATAATCAATAGTTTGGACAATAGACACATGAAGTTAAAAAACATGATCATAGAAACATATCTAAAATGAGGAATACAAGTTAGAATGCATGAATCATCAAAACTAGACTATACTAGCACATCTAATGGGTACAAATAAGCGTTCAAGTACAAACATATAAAGATCTATTTGTGCCCCACTATATGTACAAGTATAAATCCTAGTCTTAATGAAAACTAACATCTAAACGTATATCCAAAACGTGAAGCATAAAACGACACATAAATCAACATGATAGACATAAAAATGATCATGAAGTAAATCCACATGCTATTAGAATCATGATATACATAATAGCTAAACGAATGGTGAGAACACAACAAATGGGTCCATCTAAACATGGGTGATCTCAAAAGCTATACATGCATGTCAAAGGTCTAATAAACATGGCATTCAACATACTAAACAAAACATGAGTCATCAAAACAAAACATCATAAACATTCATATGATCATTATGTATATGCATGTGCATTAGATCTAGAGCATACATATTAGTTAAAAATAAGGTGAGAACACTAAATATAGATCCATATAAAACATGGGTGTCTCAAGTAACTAAACATGTATAACACTAATCTAATCAACATGACATAAGCATAATGAACAATAAAACATGACATGCTATAATAGATGAACATGAAAAGCATGTAAATATAAATGGGAGTTAGAGATAGATACCAAAACCGATGAAGGGCACTTCTCTAGATCTCCAAACCAAGGTGGTCTTCCCACCAAACCTCCCTTGAAAGTGATGCATCCAAATAGTTTTCTTTAAGCATGAAACGCATCCACTTCAAGGCACCAACACTCTCACGTTATGCGAGAGCCCACTCCTACATCAAAAATCAAAGGGTGGTCTTTGGTACCCATTTTCTTTTGAGTCCATAAGGGTTAGTATCTTTCCTAAGCCAAACAAAATTAGTTGCTAAATTTTCATCATAAATACGATCATAACAAAATCTAGCAAGGTGGCCCTTTCATCCACAATGTGTACATGTGTACACATGAGCATATATAGTGTGGAGTTTGTGACCGTGATGAGCATGTGTATGCCGTGGAGGGTGTGCATGCAAAGATGGAACTTGTTTCTTACGAACCAAGGTTTCCAAGCGTGTATGATTTAAAGTACATTGGCTCAAGTGGAGCCCAAACAATCTACACTTTTCTTCAAAACATTTATATCATTTTCAATACTAGAAGATAAAGTGGAGCATGCAAAAGATGTGCTAGGTGAAGCTACACTAGCATGGCAAACATGAGAATCTATATCAATTTTTAAAGATTCATTTTTCTTTAAAACAAAATCCATTCTTTGTAATGAAATCAATTTCATTTTTTAATGAAAGGTTATCTTTTAAAACAAAATCTAATTTAGAAGATAAAACCTCATTGCTTTTCATAGCATCATCACAATCATTTTTACTTTTCAAACATCAATCTCTTTTAGGGCAAGGTCTAGTTGAGATCTTAGTGAGTCACGTTCACTAGTAATCTCTTCCTTCTCTTGTAAAACCAATTCAAAAGTTGAGCACAAATCCTTCATTTCTTCTTTTAATTCAAAATGTTTCTTTTTCAAAAGGTCATATTTTTTCACAAAATTTTCAAGCTTAGAGGCAAGTTCTACATTTAAATTTTGAACTTCAAAACCCCATAGCAATATGAACTAGAGCTATCATCTAGTTGAGAATCCGATTGTACCTCAAGGGAGACTTTCCCTTGGACCATGAGGCAATACTCGTCGGATTGTCTCTCCTAGATCTTCTCTCAACTTATTGATAATCCTTGGTAGCTCGGGAGAAGTCAATATGCTCCACTGCAAAAACCGAATCATAATGAGCAAACACATGTAAAAGATCTTCATTAAGAGATGCTCTAAGTGTTTTAAGTGTAAGTGCATTGGCCTTATTATGCTTGCTATCATTGGGGTTGAAATCTTTAGTAGTGGCTTGATAAACTTTATGTCCTAAGGTTTTCAAATGACTACTCATCTTGGCCTTCCAAATATCATGTCTAGAAAAATCAAATATAGGAGGGCTATCCATGAGTGCAACTAAATGTGTGCAAAATGCAAATGAAGATTAGCAAACCAAGATCTCACTCCTAGGCGGTTAAACCTAATATCAGGAGCGTAGCCTCTGATACCAATTGAAATCACCTAGAGGGGGGTGAATAGGTGATAATGCTAATCTAGTGTACTAAATGCGGAATTTAAAAACTAATTGTAATTACACTAAATGAGTGATGCACACACAACCAAGCCAAGCATATAAGTATGAATGATCAATGTGAAATGATGCAAGGCACAAAGTAAAAAGAGAGAGAGAGATAAAGTAAGAGTCAAGGGACCAAGCGCAAACACAAGATATGTTTCGAGGTTCGAGCACCCAGCTCTACATCCCCGCCTTCACACAGAAGGATTTCAACTCCACTAGCTTGTCCACTAAGGACTCCCACAAAGGGAACCTCCACCGAGGATTTGGGGCAATAACAATTACAAGGAGTACCCAACTCCTCTCTTTACAAACACAACCTCCTCCTTGAGGCACAACACCAAGCCAACAAACAATCACCTCACAACTTGAGGGATTAGCACAAAACAACACAAGGATCACCTCACAACTTGAGGGATACAACCCACTTGCACAACCTCCTCAACACAATGAGGGAAAGGCACAAAGCTAAGCAAATTTTGGGTTTACAACTTGGTGATCAAAAGACCACAAACAATCTCTTTTTCCACACAAAGATCGTATAGAATAAGATAGTAGATGTAGCTCAAGTGTGGAGAAAAAAAAGGAATGGAAATAAAAAACTCAAAGAAAATCCTTGGAAAAACTAGAAACTAAGATGAAGAAGTTTAATCAAACACTTTTCCAAAAACCCTTTCTTTGATTTTTCAAACCCTAGCAAAACACCAAATAGATTGTTCAATTAAAGCCTAAAAATTTCTTTTGATTGCTGTGAAAACACTAGAGAAAGCTCAGAAAATTAGCTCTTAAAAGCTTAGAGAAAACCTCTTTCCAATGGGGTATTTATAGCCCCCAGAAAAATATAGTCGTTGGCAGCAGAAACTGCCAGAAATGAACTACCGGTCGACCGGTCGGTCGACCGGCCAACGGTCATATTTGACCACTGATAGCTACCGTCGACGCGCGGTCGACCGAACCCAGATACAGAGCAAAGGCTCTCTGCACGGTCGACCGCTCGGTCGACCGGGTACAACCCGAGAGCAACCTGCTCTCAGTCGGTCGACCGTGCGGTCGACCAGCTTATGGGTAAGCCAGCGTGTACGTATCCGTGCACGTCGGTCGACCCCTACGGTCGACCGGCTACTTGGTACGGTCGACCCTCCGGTCAACCGACCTAGCCTGGCAGCAGCAGTTCTGGTCAGAAAAACATGTAATTTTTAATCCTAAAAATTCCCATAAAAATCTCTAAAATTACACAAAAATAGTTTTATCATTTTACATTGAAATATAACTTGTATTAAACATTTCAACACAATATCAAACATTATGAACCAATTTTTGTGTCTTACATATTTTGCCGAAAACCAAAAATCGTATTTTCTAAAACTTGGATTTTTGAATAGAAAATACGTTTGTCCAAAACTCATCCAAATACAAAACATGATATTTAAACACTTTAAAGCATGTTGTATATGGATAGAAATCCAATATACAAGAAACATATATATATTCATGTTTTTGACATTAATTCCAAAAATATGTTTTGTTAGAAATACCAAAACATAAAACACATGAAATAGACTATCAAACTAAGTTTGTCTAAGAGTTGAAGCATGCATGTATATAGAACAAATCTAATATATATTAAACCATGTAAACTTGTTTTGAATCTATCTATTCATGCAAACCAAGATCGGTTAAACAAAACCGAAAACCAAAACATGAAACGTGTGTGTGTTGTGAACTTGAGCATATCATACTATTCTAATCTTTACAATTTGGATCTAAACACAAAAACTAAACTAGGGTACCGATGTCTTCTTGTAGAGCGCCGTCTCCAAGCCGACTCGATCCAAAACTTCGTGATTCACCGAGCTAGACTCCAATGAGTGCTATATATGATCTTGACGCTCGGGCTCTTGAATCACCATGTGAATAGCTTCCAAATCATCTTGTTGAAGCTAATCACAACTAATATCTTGATTAATGATCTGAAACTAAAATCACAAGATTATTAGTACACATAACTACATGAGTTAATCATCATCAAAACTAGAGTGGAAGGCCTTTGGGCCAACATGATCTCCCTCGTTAATGTAAATTTATTGATCCTTGAGAAGGGGAACGGTTTTCCTCGAAAACGTGCAAGGGAGAATGATCTCCCTCGTTAATCCAAAAGAAGTTATAATCCTTCTCGTAATTAGCCAAAAGGCTGTTCGCCTCGGGAAAGGAACGACGTTCAAACACCAATTTAAAGCAAATCTACTCCGGGAGGCTCGGACACAGAGCTACCCAGACGCAGAGCTACCCAGACGCGAAGCTACCCAGAGTCGCGAATCTACATGATTCTTCGGCGAATCTATCCCAAAGCAGGATTAAAAGCGAAGCTGAACTCAACCACCATGGCGACGTTCGTACTTCACACACCACCGATCAAAGCAATTCAAAGTATTTCGAAGCCTGAACCATTCCATTGCAGACTTTCGAAAACTTTGAAGGGGGTCTTGTTGACACTTTAAAAAGATAAGATTCTTGACTGACCTGAACAATGTCTAAACTTGTTGACATTTACAAAAGACAAGTGACAGACAAGCTGACGACCAGTTCTGTACTTGTTGACATTTACAAAAGACAAGTAACAGACAAGCTGACGACCAGTTCTGTACTTGTTGACATTTACAAAAGATAAGTGACAGACAAGTAGACAACCAGTTTTCACTCATCTCCGAGGGACAAAGAAGCAACTTGGACTCTACTGATCCAGTAAAACGGACAGTGAGCCCAGATTGTCTCTAAACAGTCCTCAACAGGTCTAAGATGCTAGCACTTAGCATCACATAAGCCCAAGGGGATAGCCTCGCCTGAGAGGCTAAGATCGCCCAACTTCACCTTGAAGCCGTTCAAAGTTCCATCAGGGAGCTAACTTATAACTTCGCCTGAAGTACTTAGTTAACTCCGCAGAGAGTTAGCTTCGCTCGAAGCCACACGCAACCACGCAGAAGGATGTTCGGTAGCTTCGCTACAGATGTTATCTAGCTCCGCTGAAGAGCTTTCTTCTGATTTCGCCAGATGCGCCTTCCAGCTCCCCTGCGAGCTCGACGCGAGCAGTTCCGCTGCGGGTCTGTTATGGTCAACCTTTGACCAATTAAATTTCCAGATGAGATCAAATCTATTCATGATCAAGATCAAATCCAATCAAGATCAAATCTGAGATCAAATTTGGCAGTTGCTTGCCATGACCTCTTGACTCTCCTAAAACGAGTAAGAGGATCAAGAGAGATGTTCCAATTATATAGAAAGGATCAAAACAAATCAGGAGACCATCTACCTGCTACTTCTAGCTTCGCGGAAGCTGATTCTAGCCTCGCAGTAAGGCTACCTTCCAGATTTGAACAGATTTGATTCAATCTGTTTCCATATTTTCAAAGGACAATTATACCCTTGCTCTCCCTATAAATAACCCACCAGGGGCACAAGGAGAGAAGACCACGGCAGACTCCACGAGAAGACCGCACAAGCCGCGCGCACAGAGAGAGAGGCGGCTAAATAGAGATCAATTCTCTTGCTTCTAAAAATTCAGAGACTTTAGAGAACTGCTTCTCTAATCAGGGTGCTGATACCCTAATACCTTCTTCTCAAGGAATCTCCAGAATCAGGCGAGAAGGAATTCCTAAGCGAAGAGGGTTTTGAGAAGTAACAAGAGGGTTCTACCAACCTTCTGTTCTCCGATTCCCCGAACCAGGCGAGACGGGAATCCTATCGATCGCATCGTCAAAGGGACAAAGTGGTCGCGCGCTGACCAGACTCCTACCGGCACACTTCTCCAGAATCTCTGAGGAGATTTACTTGTAATCTTTTTAGAATACTTGTAATTTAGCTCCTCGACCCTTTTTTGTAAGTTTTTCCCTTTACAAATCAATGGAAAACAACTGCGAGCATAAAGGACTACGACTATGGTCATAGTCCTTTAATAAAGACTCAAAAATAAGACATTTTGTGTGTACTACGATCATTATCGCAGTTCTATAAACATGACTGCAAACATGATCGCAGTCCTAATAAAAATTTAAAACATGATATTTTTGTGAGGATTGCGATCATTGCCACAATCCTAATAAAGAGAACTGCGATCATGGTTGCAGTCCTATAAAAACTCAGAAACATGTTATTTTTGTGAGAACTGCGACCATGGTCGCAATCCTATAAAAACTAAAAAATATGTCATTTTTGTGAGGACTGGGATCATGATCGCAATCCTAATAAAGAGGATCGCCGATCATGATTGCAGTCCTATAAAAACTTAAAAACAAGTACTAATAAAGAGTTTGCGAAAATGATCGCAGTGCTTAGAAATATGACATTTCTATGAGATTATAGTCCTCAAAAATAGGGTTTTTTATGAGTTCTGCAATCATGGTTGTAGTCTTCTATATACCAGTTGTTCGCATTTTTGAAGCGAACCACTTTTTTCGAAGCGATTACTGTAGGGCATTTGCGTCTTTCGACACTGAGGAGCGCTTCTGCGCTTAACTCGTGGCACGTGATTATTTTAAAAAAGGAGGTGGCTGGAGCGAATAAAATTATGAAACCTAATTTTTTTCTAATTACGATTTGACATAGGGGGTTGTAGTGAAATCCCCCTATTAAATATTACTAATCTAGTAATGAAAGATTCTAATAATAAAAATGATTAGAATAATTAATAAAAATTTTAATCTAGTAATTAATTTAATCTAATAATTAAAAAGTTTTCTCATAATTTAAAAAGATTAATCTAATAATAATAAAAATGAATCTAATTATAATTAACTATCTGTAATACAAATTTACATGACCATCTAATTAACTGTTTGTGCTCCATGAGCTGTAAGTGAGATTTACAGGATCACAAAAAATTAACTGTTTAGACTGTAAGAGGGTTGTACGTGAGATTTACTGGATCACAAAATTAACTATTTAGGCTGCAAGTGTATTTTATGAATTAGGACTCCAAATAAACACTGTAAGTGATTTGATTGCAATTGTATTTTATCACTTACGGGAAACAAACACGCCCTATGTCGAGAGGGTAAGGCAATCTGTTTTTCACTTTTTTGTTTCCTCTAGAGTTACTAGATCTCGCTCTAGTCAATGCTAGAGGTGTGGTGTTCCACAGGCTGTAAGTTGATTATTTTTTTACTAGATTTTACACATGCAACGGAAGTAGAATTGATGTGAGATAAAATTTAGTAAAAGTTTTTTATGCACTTTTCATTATAGCATTTTTGCTTTAATTCTAGAGAATCCTAATATTAAACAAAAAAAAAAAATCTTTCATCTTCTTTTTTGAAATAAGTACCATATTTACTTTTATGGGTAATTTAGATATATGACCCACAAATCTTTGGTATTTAGAATTTACCCTTCCAAACATTGAACTTAGAAATTTATCCTAAAAACTTATACATATTGAAAGTTCGCTCCCTTTTAAAAGAGAATATTCTGCTTTGATTTTATAACTTGCCTAATTTTTTAAAAAATGACTAAACTGTCCTTACTTAAAAGATTAACATTATATCTCAAATTTAACTTATAGACTAATCTTTCTTCTATTCCTCCTCTTATTTCATTTTTCTTTCTCTCAAAACAAACACATTTTTATTTCATTAATTTAGTATAAAATTTGTTTTGAATCATTTTCAAATATGTTTCGTAAGAAAATCGAGAAAAGTTTAAAGAAAATTTTAGAGTAAGATTCAAAAGAAACTTCAGAGGAATTTTAGATTTAAGAGAAATATATGAGTGTGAGAGAGAGAGAGTGGCGAAGAAGAAGAGTGAAGGAGAGAAATGATAAGAAATTTGATTTTTATACAATATGGGTGTCATATAGAAACAATTGGGAAAAAAAAAAAAAAAGAAGAAAGGCACAATAAGTAAAATACTCTAATTTTATTCAAAATCTTACTAAAGAGATAACCTATAAATATCAGGGGTAAATTTCTAATATCAAAAATTTCTAAGGATAAATTTCTAAATACTAACGATTTTGATGGATATATATTTTAAATAATCCTTCTTTTATTGCAAAATTGTTTTTGATATATGGATCCTAATAATATTTTTTTATCGCTCTCAGTTTTCACGCCAAAAAGTAGTCACGTTAATTTTCAATTTGAATTCTTGTACGTGTTTGTTTTTCTTTTTCTTGTTTGAGTGATGAACTATCTTGAATAAAGGTGGGCATGTCTCGACCGTGCATCAAAGCTCGGCTAATTTCAATTTTCTCAGGCTTGTTTGGCAAATGATGCGAAGAGGAGGAAATAAAATAGGAAGGAAATTGGACTTGAAATTCTATTTTTGTCACGTGTTTAGCATGCGGGTTTAAAAATTGAATTTTGACTTAGCCAATTTCAATTGGTGAGGCCGGTATTTGTCACATAAAATAATTCCTCAGTTTGTGATTTTGCCTAGAAGGATGGAGTCACGAAGGGCGAAACAAAAATGATAGTATGAAAATTAGGGTAAGTGGGGGTGTGGAATGTTAAATGGTTTGAAACATGGTACTCATAGATCTTTATACCAATCTCAAATATCACTTGCCAAACAAATCTCCGGATGTTTGGAGAACTTGGTCGTTTGGGTGAAAGTGAGCTAAAAAAGAGAATTTTTTTTGAATTTATGGCCCCATAGCTTTTTCTTTTAGGCCCTGTTTGGTGAAGTGAGAAAGTGAGGAAGTGGTAATAATTCTCTTTGGAACTTGATAATTGGTTAGTAAGTTTTTTCGGTATTTGGATGTTGTTGGGAAGTATAATTTGAAAAATGTTTTGTCTTTTCCGGTGTTTGGATGGTAATATGAAAGTGGAAGCGGAAAAGTTGACCACAAAGTTGATCGTAAAATAATATTAAAATAAAAATTAATTAAAAAAATAAAAAATGGACTTTAATTAGAATGCAAGTGAGATTTACATGATCAAAAAATTAACTGTTTTGTGCTTCAACTTATTACAAATGACATTTACATGATCACAAAATTAACTGTAGCACTCTGAAAGTGAGGAAAAGATTGCGTAAAAGAGAAAAGAGAAAAAGAAAATGGATTTTCTTATTTTTCTTTTTCGGTGTTTGGATAGATAGGAAAGTGAGCGATTATACCTCTCTATTTTCTTACTTCCGCCAACTTCCTTGCAACCAAACAGCCCCTTAGTGAACTGTTTGCATGACGGAAAAATTAGAGAGGAAAAAAGTCTCTCTTTGAGCTATAAGTTTCTCTCAAAATGAGAAGAAAATGACGAGAAAATTGACTTGTCAGAGAGAATTTCTGATTTTTATTTTTCATGCCAAACAACAACTGTAATCCTGTTTTTCTTTTTTGGAACCAAATTAACTAAAAGACCAAATTGAATCCTCCCCGCTTCAGTTCACCGGTCAACCATGCCTCAAAAAAGCTCAACAAAAACTTAACAATGGAATGGGGTGTCTCATACTAATTCTTTTTTCGTATATAATTGGGCCTGTTAGGTTAAGAGTAAAGTAAGGAAGTGAGGAATGAGGAAGTGGTAATAGTTCCTTTTAGAACTTGGAAATTGGTTAGTAAGTTCTCATGTGTTTGGATGTTGTTGGGAAGTGTGATTTGAAAATGTTATGTTTTTTTCGGTGTTTGGATGGTAATTTGAAAGTGAAAGTGAAAAAGTTGACCATAAAGTTGACCGCAAAATAATATTAAAATAAAAATTAATTAAGAAAAATAAAAAATGGACTGTAATTAGAATGCAAGTGAGATTTACATGATCAAAAAATTAATTGTTTTGTGTTACAACTTATTACAAATGAGATTTACATTACCACAAAATTAACTGTAACACTCTAAGTGAGAAAATGATTGTATGAGAAAAGAGAAAAGGAAAAGGGTTTTTCTTATTTTCCTTTTCCGGTGTTTGGTGAAATTTAGAATGTTTCACTTTCTATTATTCAGATGAGCTAAAAAATTTATTCAGACCTAGGCATTAACAATTTTTTTGTTAAATTTTCTAATTTTCTTCCCACAAAGTTTCTTCTTCGTTGTCAGGCAATAAGGCAAAGATGAGATCAAAAGGTTCCTTTTAAGAAGAAATTGGAAATTTGTGAATCCAAATTCAAGAGAAAGAAAATATTCTCTCATTATTATCAAGAAATACCCAAAGTCGGTATAGAGTACTGACGTCTTTGGTTGCAAGGAAGTGGGCGGAAGTAAGAAAATTGGGAAGTATAATTGCTCACTTCCCTATTTATCCAAATACCAGAAAAGGAAAATAAGAAAACCCTTTTTCCTTTTCTCTTTTCTCTTTTACACAACCATTTCCTCGCTTTCAGAGTGCTACAGTTAATTTTGTGGTCATGTAAATCTCATTTGTAATAAATTGTAGCATAAAACAGTTAATTTTTTTATCATATAAATCTCAATTGTATTCTAATTATGGTCTATTTTTTATTTTCTTAATTAATTTTTATTTTAATATTATTTTGCGGTCAACTTTGTGGTCAACTTTTTCACTTCCACTTTCACATTACCATCCATACACCGGAAAAAAATATAACATTTTTCAATTACACTTCCCGATAACATTCAAACACCGAAAAACTTACAAACTAATTCCCATGTTCCAAAGGGAACTATTACCACTTTCCACTTCTGCACTTCCTCGACCCTTAACCACACAGGCCCGTGAAGTACGTAAAGTTCGACTTAACATCTACGCTCCCGGCCGGCCCGGCCCGGCCCTGCACGCCAAAGCCCAGATGACCCCGAGGACCTCCTTCTTCTTTCCTCAGTTATTTTCTCTCTCTTCCTCTCCCTCGGATCGCGACTAAAATTTTCGAAAAATGTCAGTCCCTCGCCTCAGAGAAGCGCTTCAAGCGTGCTTCACTGTAAGAATCACCGCAAGCTCACTCCTATTTTTTCTAGGGTTTATCTCTCTCTCTCTCTCTCTAACATTTCTCGCATCTAATCCTTCTCTCTTTCGCTCGCGGCGACAGTCTTTTGATACCGGAGACCTCGCCGCGTCCGACGAGGCGGTCGCGGGAGTGATCAGCCTCCTCGAATCCACCGCCGAATCGCCGCCGTCTGATGCCGAGGACGTCCTCGCCGAGATCGATCGCTTCATATCCTCCCAAGATTCTAATCAGGCCAGCGATTTTCTTCTTTTGAGTTTTGACTCTCTTTTGATCATCAGTGCCCCCTATTTGTGCTAGTGCATTTGTAGTTTTTTTTTGCCTGATGGCTTGCTTGATTGACAAAAGTGTATAAAAATTGGTACTTGGGTATCAAGGATGATACTTTTCTTTCATATGCTTAGAATTTAATCTTTTGACATGAACTTTAGATCCGAGGGCCCTTACCAAATTTGGAGGTTTTGTATTTTATAGGATAAATCCGCTGCCATGCATGTAGAGAACACTTTTTTATTGCACTAATTGTGAGTTAACTCATTAATGCAGATGGCAGTTGAGGCACTCTCTCTCGAGTTGCCAAAGGTGGTTATTAGGTTTGCATCTCTTTCGGACAAGTGTGAGGAGATCACGGGGAATATCATCAAGCGTCTTGTGAGCATCTGTAGCCCGCGGGACATGCTTGCGGTTCTTTGCGAGGTGGGCATGCTTTCATCATACTATATTTTCTGAATGCTTTGCCATGTTTCTTAGTTTTGCATACTCTGTTGTAGACCACAAGCTTTCTCAATAGAATGATGCGATTAACTCGTGTCCATATCAACGGAAACTTCTTTAATTCAGAGCCAAAAATGTGTCCCAAATTTTTGTGAACTGTTCACAATCCTGTGTTAATTCAGTCTTATAATTGACAAAGGGAATTCACCCAACAAAAAAGATTAGAAATAAGATGTTTACATGCATTATGCAACATTTATTTGATTAGGAGTGATGTGAAGACTGTTAGGACAAAGGCCATTAGTTTTGATGGATATTACGCTAATAGTCATGAAACCCAATTTGACTCAAAAGATGAATCCCCTAATGGAGTTTTGGGTCCAATCTTATTTAACCATATATCCATCTCTTTCCCTTTTCAATATGAGACTAAAGTCCCTCTTTGCCTTTGTACCTTTTTTGCCCTTCTTAGCATGAGTGCTTGTGAGCTGGATTCGAGTCACAATCCCAACAAAGACTTGGAAATATAACTCTTTACAAAGTTTAACTTTTTCCCCTAGAAGTACTTACTGTTCATAGATTGAGGTTGCAGATAAAGTTGCTTTTGGCTTGGACTCGGAATAATTGAGCCTATAACTGGAACTGTAATATTTCTTTTCCTTTCGTTTCTCTCTTTCTTCCTTGGACTTTGAAACAATTTGTGACTCTGGAATTAGAAATGGACTTGGTGATACCAATCATTGTGCTACTTCAACTATGAGCTTATGATAATTTTCAGAGAATCAAGTTTTGAGTACGAATAAGTATTGACCATAGTGTATTGGATTACAAGCATGTCAATTCAATCTAAAAGAAACACGTTGATATTGTTAATATTGGTTGATAATGGGAGATTTGGGGTTTGAAGAACCAAAAATTGAAAGTTCATACATTTTCGATATAATGGTTGAAAGAATCATCAAAACTTTCAAAACCAACAACCCCAATTGACAAAAGTTAAATATCATTCTTTTTAGATCCACAACAAAAATATAAACAATTTGAAAAGAATTAATAGTTAGTGCTGAGTCATTGTTTAGATTAATCTCTTTTTTGTATTTGGTTACATCCAATATAATAAATCCTATCATATTGGGTTAAGCTCTTTATCTTAGTTAAACCTTTTTTGTATTGATTTGGAAGCAATGTTCTAAATAGCGTTTTTAATGATCGCTTTAGCATATAGGTAATAAACTGCTATGCTAAAGTTTTAGTGGGCACTTTAGCACGGTAAACCCGCTAAAGCAAACCTTTTTTATTAAAAAACAGTGGGTTAACACCAAAATATCCTCTCAAGACCTGTCAAGTACAAAAAAACCATCCCGCTTTAGAAAGGTATCTCACCTACCACTGATACTTGTCCAAAAAAAATAAGCACCACTTCAACTTTCATGGTTTCTCTTTCATATTAGATTTTTTTTTTGAATATTTTCACCTTTCAAGTTTCAACTTCTAAATAAGATATTTGAGGTTTTTTTTATCTTGAGCAATGATGAAGCTTCAAAGAAACCGACTTTTTCCCACTTATGGCTCGTAAGTTAACATTTTGGTTCAATTATGGTTTGAATAACCCTTTATATTTCTTTATCTCTTTCATTGATGTGAATTTTCTATATATATATTTTAATTTTTTAAAGGCACATCTAATGTGTGTGTGTGTGTGTGTGTGTCTCTCTCTCTCTCTCTATATATATATATATATATATATATATATATATATATATATATCTCATATATGTATATATAGACTTTGCTCCTTTCGGAAGGATTTGGAGCCCAATCCTTCCCACTAAATTTCAATATTAGACAAATCAAATGGAAGATCCATTACGCTAAAGTTGATCTATATCATTTAAATAAGATATACATAAAAAATTGATTATCTTAAAGTTTGTTTGCTCACGCATCCATTAGTACAAAATGAATGGCAGAAACTAGCATGTTGTTTATATCTAATATTTTCGGCATGCAGATTCTCAATCCAACTATTTGAGCATGATTTAAACACTTTAAAATTTTTACCAATTTTTGTTAGATTCCAAACATTTTAACTGTTAAAATAACCAACTTGTTATATAGACTGTTTTCATTTTATACCTGCTTGATACATAAGCAACAAAACTTGAAACAACTTGAATTTTCATTTATAGACCCTCTAAATGGCGGTAGATCAACTTGAAGGGGTTGTATCTTAAACTTGGTTTTCCTAACATCAAATTTTGATGGGAATGATTTAACTCCAAATCCTTCCCGAATATAAGCCCAGTCTAACTTCTCTGTCTTTCTATATATATATATGAATTTTGTATATCTTAGTTATATATATCTATTTATTATTTAAACACCCATCCCGCATTAGCAACCGGTTTCCGTTTAGTACTTAGCGGCACTTGCCTGTTACACTATGCTTTTCGCTATTTAGAACAATGTTTGGAATCATAACTTGAATTTTAACTGAATTATTAAATTGGATCAACTATATTCCTAACCTTAACATTGTTGATATTATTGTATTATTAGAACTTACTAAGCATATTCAATAATTATTAAGAAGCAATTTTGAAATTCTTTTTTCCCGAAAATTTAACTTCTCTATACTTATTGGTATAAGTTAGATTGACAATTCATATGCCATATCTCTTTAGAGATTACTGTTGCATCAATTATTATATTATTTTAGTTTGATTGAGACACAGTCTAATCTCATTAACTATTGGATTAAACGAGTTTGGATTATACAACTCATAAGTTTTCTCCACAGAATTATGTGACGGACTCATTTCCTCATCCTTCTAATCTGGAGAACCAAAAGTTTGCCCAAAATCTTTATGAATGGTTCCAGGTCTTGTACTAAATTTGGTAGTATATTTGATACAAGAAATGCACCCAAGAATATTAGAAATCAGTTATTCACGTGTATATGCAAGATTTATATCAGGGGTGATTTGAATGCTTGAAATCCAATCCTTTTCATAAGATAACACGTCCTTTCATAAAATCTTTTTGATGCGAAGATCAAGGCATCAAGATTATGGTGTATCTACCATCATTGTACGTACCAACTTAACATGAATCCAGTAGTTTTACTACTAATAGGATTTCTAGTTTATATTTCTTAATTTTTGGTTTTTAGTAATCAGTATTGTAGTAGGATTTCTTGTTTTTTTCGTGTAGGTTTTTTTCATGTATTTTTCTCTTTCTTTTAGACTTTTGATTTCTTTTAGGAGTTTGATTACATAATTCAAATAGAAGTAGGAGAGTACAATTTTTGTAGCTATATAAAGGCCCCATGTATTCACTTTTAGAATATACAATGAAATTAATGAAACTTTGGTATTCTATTTGCGAGTTTGCTTTGGATGATAAATCATCTCTCTAATAGTGGTGAGATGCCCTATTAGACCCGATTAGTGGTGGGATGCTCTAATTGAATTATCGGTTACTGAATATCTCTATTCTTCTTTCTCTACCTCCCATATCAATTTCTCTCTCTCAAATTATTACATAGTTCTCGCCGTCGTCTACTACTCTCGCCTTCGTCGGCAACCACCTTCTCACCTCCATGACCTCTCCTTTTTGTCATTGACGTCACACATTCAAGCACGTGCACAAGAAATTCAAACAATACAATCAACATGCCGAGTACTTATCAAATTCAGATTCATCCAACTATCAAGATTTTCTTATTCAGCATGAGGTATAATTTCAATTTTGAAAACTATTTATTTACACTCCGATAATATATCTCTAACTTATTAATTTTGATTTATTGCTTACTTTAATGCGAGCGTGTGAATATGCTTCTCTTTTGTAGTTGCTCTAGCTTCTTTATTGATATCTGTTATCTGCATCATAACAATATTTAATTAGTAATTTGATATTTGAATTGATTTAATACATGCATGTTAAAGAAACATAGTTAATATTAATTCTTTTAAGTTTTCCTACCAACGATCGTTCTTGTTGGTAAAACGTTTAATTGAGTTATTTTATTTATTGTTTCCGCCCACATACACGTTTCACATCACTTTTGACTTGGACTTAGCCTATAATTGAAGCTTTAAAGCTACTGCTAGGAGATAAACTTGAGATCTCGTTCTTCAAATAATTCCATGTCGAACAAAAAGTTGTTACAACTATCTTACCAGAAGATATGATCATACTCTAATTGACTACCCAACACATCTAATTTGTTGAATAACAAACTACAACTGACTTATAAACCGACCTAACAACATTAACTAACCAACCTATTCCGAACCAAAAAAACTACTAACAAATCAATTAAATACAAATCTTAACAAATTCAAATCCTAAAAAATAAAACTAATCCTAATTCAAACAAAATAAACTTAGCAAAACCAAAACGTATTAGCTCGCTTCCTCTACTTCTTGACTCAGACTTTTATGTTGCATTGATCTCCTTTCTCCATCAATCCTCAATCCTTGTGAAATTGATGATGGAGACAAATCAACATAACTTAAACAATTAGAAGATTAGAAATAAGCTTTGGTGAAACTAGAAAGGAAGATGGCATCATCTTAGTTGAGATAAGGATGCACTAGAGCAAATGGTGAATGGGCAGAAGAGGACCTAGAATGAGGATCTTGATTGAATTTGAAGCTGCAACCTTATGTGAATAATTAGAAGTTGATTTGGCTTCAGCAGTTTAGCTTCACTTGATACAATTTGGCCAGGTGTGCTTTTGGACTGGTTGACTTAGGATTTAGAAGAAGCATACACAGGACACAAGTACGACACGGACACGGACATGGGATACAATAATTTCTTAAAATTTAGGATATGGAGACATAACAAAATGACACTAGAAGATGCATATAAATAATAATAGTACATAAATGTAAATGCATGATTATATCTTTGCATCCAGAAAAAGTTCACGCATAGTTCAATGTATATTGAAACATAGTAAACTTATCATAATTTTATACAAGTTATATTTCAATGGAATTTTTTGTTTCGCTAAAGTATAGTCTTTGATACATAAGGAAAAGTAAATAAATATTTCAGATATGTAATGTGTGCAAAGAAATGTAGAAATCTGTCAAAGAAGTGCCCATATAGTGTCCTAAATTAAAAAAATGTATATATGATTTGAGGATAAGTTCGAGAAGGCCCCAAAAATGTCAAAGAAAGTGTCGTAGTCCGGTAGTCGTGACACGGTTGTTGGAGCGTTCAACATGTGTACGGCTTTATGATAGATGTACCCATGCTACATAGCTTGAGATTAATGTCCACTTGCATCAAATTGGTTCGGGTTGGCCCGCTTTGCAACTTTTTCGTAGTATTGAAGTTGGTGATGAGATGGAGATTCCAAAAGCTTCAACAATAGCAGGAGTTAGTAGCACCGCAACATCAGTGATAGGAGTAATGGAGAATGGATGTGAAACCTCTCTTTTACAAATTTGACAAGATTTTCAAGCTTCTGCTTAAGTATGGTGATTTGTCCTTCAAGAGAGTGACAATGGATAAAAAAGACACGTCTGTGAGGGAAAAAAGGATCAGGAGAGTAACCCCAGCAGAGAGCTCTAATACCAAATTAGTCTGTGCTAGACCTGGAAGGAAGAAGAAATATAGTAGAGAAAAGAGAGGGAGATAAACTTGACACCTTGATCTCAAAACAGTCTTTCGTTCCATATCAAAAACTAATTATAGCTATATTGTTGTATTCCTTCAAATGCATAAGAATAGGCAAGCCCTACCCCACTCTAAAATAGCTGACTGACCGAGATATCTAATTTGTTGAATAATAAGGAAATCTAATAATAAACAAACAATATAAATCCACCTAACAAGGCTAACTACTAACTTGAACGAGAAAATCCTAACAAGTCAACTAAGTTCAAATCTTAAGTCTTAACAAATTCAAATCCTAACAAATGCAACTAATCTTAATTAACACATATTAAAATAAGGGGATGTTCTTGGTTTGGGATTTTTCGACAGGATTATAACATTTTCTAGGATTTCACTTTTGTTATTGTTTTGAGACTGGGATTCAGATTTGGAAATATAGTATTATTGGTTGATTACTAATATAGTATTATTGGTTGATTACTTGGATTGAGACTAGGATTGAACTCCAAGAATCCAGAATTTCAGCCATACTGCATATATTTCATTCAATCCAAATCTAAAAAATGTCCAAGTTGTTTTGTTAGAACTGGATTGAGGACTAGAATTCTCGAAGTCCTCTGAATTTCTCTCTCTCTCTACCCCCTCTCTTCCTTGAATGATTCTGCCGAATCCAAAAAAAAAAAAAAAATCATCTTGTCGACCCACTGGACCACCGCTGCGCAACCAAAGGAACCTCCTTCCTTTGATCTCCCTCTTTCCTCTCATCCTCTCTCCTTATACAACTCTCTTCATATTTGCCTCCACTGCTAGAGCCCTTTCCTCCAACCCATGACAACACGAATAGTGGCAAAAGCTGCAGCAACAACCGGAACAACAACACCCACAACATCTATATTAGTGACAACATGTGCAATAACGACAACAGGTGGCCATTCTGAACCAATCTGAGATCTTTTAGATCCTCCTTCCCCATCAAATTATGAACCAAGCATTGAATTTGACTTTGACTTTGACTTGTCTTTGTAAAACTCATCAGAATCCAAAACGGAAACAAAAAAAATATTGGGATTTGTCATCAAGTGTCATGAAGCCACTTAACACCCTCCCTCACGTGGTCTTTGGGCCACGTGGAAAGGCCTCCAACTTTGAACTTTGATTTGAAAGACAAAATAAATAAAGGTAAATAAATATAAATTAAACTTGATAATGATGAGGTTTGAGCCTAGGGCCTCTTGAAATCTAGTGTTCTGACAGCATGTAAGGAAACCACTTCACCTAAAAGCTTAAGCTCTTGGGTTGTGGCTAACATCTTATATCAAGCTAACTGAGCACTTACCACTTAACATTAACACTTTGATTTGGGAACCAAAATTAGATTTTGATGCCGACCCATTTGCTATCTAATTGCCTTCCTCTTAGAACTCGTAACAATTGAAAGTGTGAGGTTAGAATTGTTTGAATTTGGTCAGTTGTGGGTTTTTGGTAGAATCCATGGAAATGGGCATTTTGGGAAGAGAGAGAGGTAAGGAGAGAGATGAAGAGGGAAGAATGGAGAGAAAGGGGCACATTGGGCTTGTTTTGCTGTAAATTTTGATAGAAATGGATTTGTTTATTAATTGTAAAATTTGGAGATAACTATATTGCATTTTCTATTGAGATTTTAAGTTAAGATCGCACCCATTGAGGAGGACTATGATGTATTTGTATCACAATGTTTCTTTGATGTAATGCAAATATTGTATCATTTCTTATTTTGATAATATTGAATTATTTAATTATGTAGATTATTATGGTAGAAAAAAGTAATAATACTTTGATGTAATCAATAATAATCAATGAAGCATAATTATTATTCAAATGTTTATGATAATTTAATAGTAATATAATTTTATTTATTTTAATTATGAAATATTAAAGATATGATTGTGACTAAATTAGTTAATTAGTG
The DNA here is from genome assembly GCA_038442645.1 of Agave tequilana. Lineage (NCBI taxonomy): Eukaryota > Viridiplantae > Streptophyta > Magnoliopsida > Asparagales > Asparagaceae > Agave > Agave tequilana. Next base: position 9,039 of record JAVJIF010022007.1, on the reverse strand, counting down.
CTAACTTAGCAATAATAAATTAATTTTTGTCTTGTAGAATATTTATAAATTAAAATAATAAATAGTCCACCACATTAAAATTCTAGTTCCAGTCCAAATTATCCTCAAATCCTAGCGAATCCAACAAAAATGTTCGAGTCCTAATCCTAGTTCTACCCAAAAATCCTAAACCAATAACACACCCTAAACAAACCCAAGATTGCATTAAATACCCTACGATAGTGGATCACACTCTTTTTCTTTCTTTTTTTTGTTCCTCACTTTCCTTTTCTTTGAAATGCTTCATGACTACGGCAATTAGAAATGGATTTGGTGATACTCATCATTGTGCTGTTTCGATGCCAAGTTTATGGTAAATGTCAAATTTATCTGGCGCTAGGAGGTATAATAGTATACATGAGTTTGGTACAGCAGGTGGAGGCATAACATCTTCATTTTTCATCTACAAACAGTTAAAGCACGATAAAGTACCGGTTGTTTAGGCTTTTGAAGAAAGTAGATGGTCATAGTTTGACTCATCACTAACTTCCTGAAACAGGCGATGCAGAAGGCTACACTCTCAATGACTGTGGTTGACTGTATGATTAGGATATATTATTGACATTTCATGTATTTTATCTATGTTCCTCATACTTAGTTTGAAATTGTGTAACTTCCTCGTTGTTGCAAAAATACAATGACTCGTATATCCTATTTATAATTTTTTATTTCTACATTTTTTTTAGCAGTTTCAATGATTTCCTGCATAAAATGCCTGAACATAATGCACAATGTATGTGTCGTGCTCAGAGTGATTTAATCATATTTCACTAGTCTATCAACTTCACATTGCTACTTGATTTGGGTATCTTTAACCATACAATAAAGATTTTTTGAAACATGTTATTTCGTGATATAATAAGGTTACTGAGTTACTAGTAAGTAGTCTACTTAGCATGAAGAACTTTATGATTTTGAATTGAGTTTATTGATTATTTTCTCAGACCTCCATATCTTTCTTTGTAAATTCATCCCAGTTCTTGATATGTCGTATCTTATGTTTCTGTTAATACTAAAGATATTGGCACAAGAAAACTGCATATTGCAGACAATGTTCTGAATTTTTTTTAATATACATGTACTAACTAGTTAGATGGAACAATGATATATTTGGCATGACAGTTTAAGATCCAATGCTAGTTTGGTGGAGTTTGGAATTGATATACAAGGAGGTCATGAAAGATGATTTAATTTGCTTTGATTTCCTAGCCTATACAATCTTTGTTATTTTGATTTCACAATGATATAGCTGAATCTTGTGTAAATTGAATTTTGTTACTGATGCACAGACGTATGCATCATTTTATCTGTGTTTCTATCAATCCCTGTAATCTTCTAATTGTTTTTTTGTTCAAGTATATGCTGGTATCATGCTTTCTTCTTGATGTGGATGACCATTTTTATCTGCAGCTCTTATTATTCACGTTTTTCATGTATTCTGTGTGAGAAGGTGAATTGTTCTGTTTTGTTGGTGTATCTTGTTGGACAACTATGTACTTAATAATTGTCTTCTTTCCTTCTTTTTCTTGTTTTATCTTAAGTTTGTTTCAAGACATCTTTATCTTTGAAGTGTAGGCATTAGACACTCACATAAATGTGTCCAAAGCACCGATTTACTATGTTCTACCTCTGTACGAGCTCTCAAAAGGTACTATATGACTAATTATTTTGCCAGTATGTAATTTTCAAGATCTAGTTCCTTGCATAGAGTAACTGATTTGTATCTGTATCTGTCCAAGTCTATGCATTTATTTCATGGTCTAGGGGACCGGACAATTATGATCTTTCTATTAATGGGAAGACAAATATGCATCTGTATACTTTTTCTGTCATGGTAAGTATACGTGTGGAGTGAGCAAAAGACACACCTGTTGCTAAGTAAACTGCAAGTTTGAACTTTCTATGTAAAATATGCATTTTTTACTTTTTGTAAATTTTCTTCCTTGTTGTATTGCATATTATTGTATTTTATTTTGTACTTTCAGAGTAATTATATTAGCCGAATCATTGCAATACACACACAACACTGAGACATGCACGCACATGCATATGCAATCACTCCTACATTTTTCTTTAATGTGCATGAGAAATTGGTGAAGGACATGTAAATTGTAGACCCACATCTTCGATCATGCTTTCATGATCAAATAGAGAATCTGAATGATTCCAAACCACAACATTTTGGGGGAGAAGAAGTAAAAACTTTTCATTTGCAAGCCTGTGCTAGGTGTCAGGTTCTGGATCTCATAAGCAGCATAATGAGTGTATGTCTCAACCAAATTAGGGATAAACCTAACACTATAAGGGCAAATATTGAATATATAATTTCCTGTAAACATCATCAACAAGCTACCTTTTGTTTTTGGCAAATATTTTCTTAAGCACTGAAGTCCACTTTCTTCCTGTCCCTAGAAATAGTCTTTAAAACTTTTGTTTTTTGTAATTGTAATGACTGTTTTCCCTAGCTGGAAATATCTACATTGCTGATTGAAGGAAAATTATTGCTTATCTTTTTTTTTAAAAAAATATTGATTTCATTTTCTCATGCATTCGCTAATTAACATAATGTTTAGACTTTGAGAAGAAACACAATTCGCTTGTCTATGTTAATTTGAGCTGTCTGTTTCTAACAAACTTTGTAGTGTTGTCACAGTATTTCTCCGTATTCAGAGGCGTCAGATTGAACAAGTAAAAGTGGCATTGCCTGTTATTCTAAAAGTTTTAAATGCAGCGTCTTCTGATGCTGATGAGGAAGATAAACATTCTTTGGATGATTTGTTTAGAGCAGCTTATAGCATTGGAACTTCTATCCAAAGAATTTGCGAAGAATTGGTCAACATCTTACTACATTATTTGTATATCTTAGCGCATAGTTTTGTTGACTTGTACCTACAGTCTGATTTTTGTGAAAATTATCACTTAAATCCCCACAGGAAGGAAGAAGGAAGCAGGAGCTTTGTGCTATACTTGGTTTATATGCTCTAGAAAACATAGTTGAGCACTGTAACCTATTTGACTCTGGTTTTTCATTTTTCATTTTTTGAATCCATTATGGCAATGTTCATATTGTTTTAATTTGAAGTTCATCCATTCAGGCTCTTGTATCGAGAAGCAGACAGACACATATAGCTTCAAGCTGTGGTCTGCATATTGTAGAATTTTCACACTTGCTCAGATTTTGTGGGCTATCATACTATGGTCTTATAACCGGAAGTGATCTCAACTTAATTGCTGGTGAGATTTCCAAAGGTAACTATTAATTTATCTGATTTCTCTGCATCCTTTCTCCTAGTTCTTTTTTGCTAATGTTGTCGTCTATTTGTATTCGTGTCCTCTTACCCATCTTCTCCAAAGTGATGTAGTGGATGGTGAGGACTTCACGTCTTACTTTTCTTTCGCAATGGATGGGGCATCTCTTGCAGGTTGGTTGTATGTCTTAATTTATCAAGACCTTGCTGGTCCCGGACAAGTTTTTCTTGTTATCATTGTACAATCTTGCTTTCCTGCCTTTTGCCAAGTTTAATGCTGTTTCTCTTTTCCTTGCATGTTTTCTCAGTGATCTGGGGCCTTATCTCGGATAAAGTTGCAGATGCTGCTGGGCAGCAGTTGGACACCACTCTCAATAGAATTCGAGATGATTTTAGTAAAAGGTGGCAGGCTGTAGGCATGTTGAAATCTATACTTCCATCTATTCATTATCCATGGGAAATAAAATCTCACAGTATAGAGCTGTTATTAAGCATTATGGATGGCTATGATCCTAAAGAGTCTGATGATAGCTCAGTGGACTTATCTTCCTTTACGCCCAGTATTTTTGCTGTTCTCAAGGTACAGCTACTTTTTTATTTTAGTTTGGAAGAGAGCTTTCCTAATTCTGTGTGCTCATATAGAGGAATAACATTTCAGGGTATTGAAAGGATTATAATTTGTGCTCCAGATGCATCATCAAGGAAGAAATATTTTGGTGCATTGAAAAAGGCATGTTATTGACCACCTTGCACACATCTCAAAGTTTCTATTGTTCACATGCTCCTTGACCTTATATACTTGCTGTGACAGCATGCTGTTTTGGCGTGGTATATTCCTGTTCTGTAACTTCAATTCCTCATAATGCAATAAAGAATTACCATGAATAATTTGTTTGAGGAAAGTATGTTGTATGATAAGAGTTCTGGACTTCTGGGTACAGGGGAAGTAACTACAGTTTTCCAGTTTCCTACCTCTTGTTTTTATTATAATACTGTCACAAACATAATGATATCAATAATGCATTCCGTATACTTGACTTTAGACTTTCAGATCCATCTGGCCTATCTTTCTAATTAGGGAATGCTTGATAACTAATTATGTTATGTTATTTTTTAGTTTATAGTCAAGAACCCTAGTGTATGCAACATGTGAGAACTAGTACAACTATGCCTTTGTCTAGAACTTTTTGGGTTGGCTACACGAATCCTTTTCTCCCATTCAGTTTTGTTAAGGCTCTTAAGGACCATCCCCTCCATGTACTAGGTTAACAACTATCATATCCTTTTTAACTGCCTCCATCCAGTGGCGTATCCAGAACTTTGATTTTTTTTTTTTTTTTTTTGGGGGGGGGGGGGGGTGTCTTACATTAATTCAAATGCTCCGTCGGCTACTCCTTGGAACAACGACATGCAATCTACAATTAGAACTTTGAGTATTTTATCATAAATCCTAGAGATTCAAAATGGATCTCAAAAAAATAATAACAATTAGGGCTAAAATATAATTTGAGGGCTGACATGTGACAACGGTTGAGATGGGATTAATTGAGAGATCAGAGCTAGTTGGGGCCGCGCTTATGTTCAAGCTCAGCTCATTAGTGGCTCGTTTAGGCTTGGCTTGGCTCAAATTTGAGATCAACTCATAAAAGGCTGAAATAAATTGATATGACATATGAGCTTGGCTTTTAGGTTTAATCAATTTAATTAAATTTCTATTTGGGTTATGGTCTAATATTTCTATTCGATCACAAGTCTAATACAATAATATTTCTTCTTCTAAAAAACAAAAGGAAAATTACCTAGCCTAATCCACATATAGAAAATACGTGTTTCTCATATTTATATTATGTTCGCATATAATTGTAAAATGTATTTTCTACTATCTTTTTAGAATAGTAAAAAGGCTCGAAAAGCTCGACGCTCGGCTCGGGCTCGTTTGAGAACATAAACGAACCAAGCTTGAGCGAAATGTTTAACTCATTTAAGTAATTGAAAGAATACGAACAACCTAAAGCTCAGCTCGTTCAACTTGATCAACAACCCGAGTGGTGTTCATATGGTGTGGTTGTGGCCTGTGTGGGATGAGATTAATTTGGGTATGGATTAGTCTGTACGCATGAGCGTGATGATTGCCTGTGGGATTACTTGGAGCGTGTGTTTTCGCCTGGGGGGGGGGGGGGGGGGGGGGGGGGGGGGCTTGGCTCCGCCACATCTTCTTCGGTCTATCTCCATCCTTGTTTGCTTAGATATAGTTGTTGCTTTATTAACTATGACCCGGTCATTCCATGGGACATCCAAACTATCTTAGATAACAATATATTGACAACAAAATACCTCAGACAATAATTTCATTATCCAAAAGTATAATTCAATAGCTTGAGTAATAGAAACACTTTTTGATGCAGACCTGTTTGCAATGGATGATCCATTGAAACCCCAAAACCACCTTGGAGTTCCGGCTTGTATTAAGTTTAAGAATTTGGATGTTTACTTATTCAAGTCTATTTCATTATTTCATAGTTAGTTACTATTTTGAGTTTATTACTAGTTATTGTTTATCTTGATCTTTTTTTTTCAAGAGTTTAAGTTTGTTGAGGGTTTTATCGTTAGATCTTTATCTTTTATTGGAATTTGAGTGTCATCAGGACAGTTTTATTTGAATTAGGACTCTGTAGTTAGCCTAAAATATGATTCTTTGTATTATAAATCACTTCTGGTTAATAAATGAACAAAAATTGATTATTGAACATGGAGATCTCGTATTGATTCACTGAGTGCTTTGTTCCATGGGTTTCTTCTCTGGTTTCTCCTTTCTTTCCCTTCTTCTCCAAAATTTTCCTCCAAAGTATTTCTTGTGAATGAATATCGTCATGTTTAAAATTCGGTGGCATTGTTTCTGTGATGTTCTATAACAGACCTTTTAGTTTAGCGGGCCTCTTTGGCAAGATAAACTGTGGGTTGACTGTTGTAGTATCAAATTATTGCCATTAGTGTAAAAGAAATTTTAACAATTTGTAATATAGCTAAACATTTCTTGGGATATCTCCGGTCTTCCCCACCTCAGAATAGGCAATTTTTTCTCCTGTTGTTGCACCAGTTCTATGTAAATCCCTCAGTCTGAAGAGGGACCTTGGGACCAACATAATTGACGAGTCCAGATAGGTAATCTACAGATCAAAGGAAATGGAAGTTGCATATGGGTAGCAAGAGTGTGCTTATGCCCTGATGCTGTGGCCTTATGGGGAAGGGCCTAGAGCATTAGGGACAGCACACCCCTACTTTAGCACCTTTGTATTGGCTCAAACACTCAAGCCAAGGGTGACTATGATCACCATTGAACCACGTAAGCTGGTTAGAGACAGGCCGGACACTACATACTTCTCATTCACATATCTTGAACTAACCCGATTTCATTTTCCTTTCATGTATCTTTCTCCTATTTGTAGGTCAGCTTCAGCGAGACAGATGTTCACCATGCAAGTGAGTCAGATCTTTCTTTTTGGGTCTCTGGACATTGATTAAGGTTGTATGGTAATGAATAATTAAAAATGCTTCGAGATAAAAAATGTCAGGTTTACTTACCCTAATAAGATCAAATCTTGATTTAATCACATCCCTGAGTTTTGATGTCTACAATCTACATATTCACGTGTCATCCTTGATACTTGTATTGTGTATAGCATAGGAATTTTTTTTTGTGGCATGGATTTTCTTTAAATGATTTTATTAACCTTTACTTTATTATAGTTAAATGATTGAGCATGTATTTTGCATTATTCATTTTCATTTGTAGAATCTTATATTCAAATAATTGGCTTCAGGTACTCTCAAATCTCCCTTGCAGCGACAGGTTCGACATCTTAAAGGCTCTTATTACCAATAGTGGCTCTCCGTCCATGGTAAGCTCAAAATGATTTTATTTAACTTTTTAATTTTTACCATAGGCAGTAAAACCTCGATACTTGTTTTTTTATACTGGCAATGATTGTGAACAGATGGCAATACTCATAGATATTGTGAAGGATGAAATACATGAGGAAAGTCGTCAAAAGAATGTAGCAAGAGTGGGCGAAACCACGAACTCTCCATTTTGGAGTCCTCATGTCCTTGATGTGGTGGAGCTGGTCTTAAAGCCTCCCAAAGGAGGGCCTCCTTCACTCCCTGAGCATAGTGAACCGGTATATCTTTTTGCACTTTTACTGTTTGTAGATTTCTTTATCACTTTGAATAAATGGTCTTCCTTAATTCAATGATTCTTCATAATACTTGGAAATGGTATGAGGTTGTGCCGGTTTCATCTTGGTTCATATGAGAACCGGTCCAAAACTAACATAAAGTTTCAGTTTCGTTAGTTTCATCCGGAACACATTTGGTAGCAGTCAATTTTGCTAGGTTTTGGACAGTTTCGGATAAAACTTCACGAAACTAAAAAGAATAAGACAACAAAGGAAGAAAGAGGAAAAATATAATGTTCTTAATTAATAATTTAATCTCCCTTTAGTTCTATAGCATACGAAATCTGAATATCCTAATTTGTCATAATTAGATTATGATAAGATTTTTTTTTTAAAATTTGATTCTGATTGTACTCTTATCTAACTTTAATTTGACTACTTTCATGTTAATTTATATTAACTTTTTAGTTAACTAGTTGAGTATCAAATGTTTTCTTCTCTTGATTTACACCCAAATCAGCCTACATATTCATATTGTGTGTTTTTTTTTTCCAAAGATGCTACATGCTCATATCCACTTGAAACCAAAATCAAAACTTGAAACGAAATTGATGAAACTAATTAAAACCATTGGTAAAAGAAAGGTTTGAAACAAAACCGAGTTCTCAAACTTTGCTTTGAATAAACCAACAATATTCTGTCTATTGATTTTAATAGGCGGGATTAAATTTTATAACCTGTAAGAGATGATTTATTTTTCTAGTTACTTGAAAATGAGATCTTGAGTTTTCTATACATTTTATTACCACCATCTCAATAACCTAGATTTGCAATATCTTACCAGCATGATTTCAAAAATGGAACGATTTTGACATATACTGGCAATATCATATCGATATCGAGGCCGATATTATCGATATGGCTGATGTTGCTGATATTGACGACCGATATTGATGATACTGATTCCAAAAGTTATTGGCCGATACTGATATATATCGATAGTGTGATTTTAAACCATAGTAACCAACTTCTCCATCATTTCTTTTGTTGGCTTTTTAAAGCTTAGTGAAAGATTGTTAGAAAAAGAAAATTTGAGTTTCTAGATTGCACTTGGCAATTTTACATACTTTCCATTTGAAATATTCCAAAGTGCTCTTACAATTATAAGTTTGTCCCATCAAAACCATTGACCAATTTTTTTACATATTAGATAGAGGGTGTTAGAGGTGCAACTTGGGTGCGTTTGTTGGGGCAATTGCTAACCCAAGCGCACTCAACACCCATTTGTCTCAATCAAGCCTAGCCAACCTAACCATACCTTGGGTTGGGACTTGCTAGTTCAAACCCAAACCCCGTTCAGGTTAGATGAGGACTTGAGTTACAAAGAAGCTCTGCATAGAAGGAAATATTTATGGCACATGTACGTTTAGTGAAGCTTTTGATTGCTAAAAGAGCAGTTATGGTGGGTGGCTTGTGAGGTGTGCTTGGTGGCATGGAAGGTGTGAGATATAGGGAACATGGGCAAAGTAAAAGAACGGGTGGGTTAGATCAACCTTCTCTTTCTCTTAGATTGGAAC